>MQSX02000031.1:0-199970 GCA_001939105.2 Sugiyamaella xylanicola (nom. inval.)
GAAGCAGCTGGCGACGAAACGACGGCTGGTGATGAAGAAGCAGCTGGCGACGAAACGACGGCTGGTGATGAAGAAGCAGCTGGCGACGAAACGACGGCTGGTGATGAAGAAGCAGCTGGCGAAGAAGAAGCAGCTGGGGATGAGGAAGCAGCTGGAGATGAAGATGGAGCTGATGAAGAAGCAGCTGGGGACGAAACGACGGACGAAGATGCAATAGTTGAAGAAGAAGCAAGCGATGAGACGCTAGACGACGTAGGACAAACTAGACTCGAGGCCGTAGCAGCAACACATGGAGTAGTAGTGGGATTCTGAACAGTTGTGATATGTCCCAAAAGAAGACCAGCAGTGGTGTCATACAGAGTAATCAGAGTATTGAGAACACCGGCACCAGTCTCAAGAAGAGCTAGCAATGGATTACTGATGATACAAGGGAATCCAAGTTCACTGATTAAAGTCTCCAAGGCATCATAGAACAAAACAAGAGCGTTAAGGTCAGAAGCAGAGAGTCCCTCGGTGAGGAAATTAGATAAATCACTGATGAATCCATTAATCAATGACGTAATTGCCTGCTGAAGAGTAATTTCATCACAAGGTGATAAATCACCAATGCTCTTGAAAGTAGCAAGGGCATTGGTTAGGGAAGTGGACGCATCTGCATAGTCTCCGCTACTGATAAGTTGACCAATACTATTAATGGTATCAACAAAGTTGAGAACCAGACCGGTAGCAGTACATGGCACAACGGTGGTTATAACAGCTGTTCCGGAACAAATTGTTTCGGTGGCACTAATAGAGGCAGGAGGAGCATTCGTAGATACTGGAGGGGAAACAACAGCTGGAGATGACGAAGCAGCTGGTGAGGAAACAACAGCTGGAGATGAAGAAGCAGCTGGCGACGAAACAACAGCTGGAGATGACGAAGCAGCTGGCGACGAAACAACAGCTGGAGATGAAGAAGCAGCTGGCGACGAAACAACAGCTGGAGATGACGAAGCAGCTGGCGACGAAACAACAGCTGGAGATGACGAAGCAGCTGGCGACGAAACGACGGCTGGTGATGAAGAAGCAGCTGGCGACGAAACGACGGCTGGTGATGAAGAAGCAGCTGGCGACGAAACGACGGCTGGTGATGAAGAAGCAGCTGGCGAAGAAGAAGCAGCTGGGGATGAGGAAGCAGCTGGAGATGAAGATGGAGCTGATGAAGAAGCAGCTGGGGACGAAACGACGGACGAAGATGCAATAGTTGAAGAAGAAGCAAGCGATGAGACGCTAGACGACGTAGGACAAACTAGACTCGAGGCCGTAGCAGCAACACATGGAGTAGTAGTGGGATTCTGAACAGTTGTGATATGTCCCAAAAGAAGACCAGCAGTGGTGTCATACAGAGTAATCAGAGTATTGAGAACACCGGCACCAGTCTCAAGAAGAGCTAGCAATGGATTACTGATGATACAAGGGAATCCAAGTTCACTGATTAAAGTCTCCAAGGCATCATAGAACAAAACAAGAGCGTTAAGGTCAGAAGCAGAGAGTCCCTCGGTGAGGAAATTAGATAAATCACTGATGAATCCGTTAATCAATGACGAAATTGCCTGCTCAAGAGTAAGCTCATCGCAAGGCGATAAGTCACCAATGCTCTCGAAAGTAGCAAGGGCATTGGTTAGAGCAGTAGATGCATCTGCATAGTCTCCACTACTGATAAGTTGACCAATACTATTAATGGTATCAACGAAGTTGAGAACCAGACCGGTAGCAGTACATGGCACAACGGTGGTTATAACAGCTGTTCCGGAACAAATAGTCTCGGTGGCGCTAAGAGCTGGAGCTGGGGTAGATGTAATAGTACACACTAACTTAGTAGTAGAGGGAGCACCACACGCGGAACTTGAAGGATTTTGAACAGTTGTGATATGTCCCAAAAACAGACCAACTGTAGTATCATACAGCGTGATTAGGGTATTTAGAACTCCCGCACCGGTCTCAAGAAGAGCTAGTAAAGTATTGCTAATGACACAAGGAAAGCCAATATCAGTAACTAGAGTCTCCATGGCATCATAGAACAAAACAAGAGCGTTAAGGTCAGATGCAGAGAGTCCCTCGGTTAGGAAATTAGACAAATCACTTATGAATCCATTAATCAATGACTGTACTGCAGCCTCCAAGGTGATTTCGTCACAAGGGGACAAATCACCCAAACTCTTGATAGTTGCGAGAGCATTAGTTAGAGCAGTAGATGCATCTGCATAATCACCACCACTGATAAGTTGACCAATACTGTTGATGCTATTCACAAAATTGAGAACGGCACCAGTAGCAGTACAAGGTACAACTTCAGTTACAGTAGCAGTTCCAGAGCAAACAGTTACAGTAGCACTAACAGAGGCAGGAGGAGCAGGAGGAGCAGTCGTGGATACCGCTGCCACGACTGGAGCCACGCTACTAGACGTGGGACAAGCACCATTGTTGGCAGGCACAGCTGGACTGGCAGAAATAGACACTTTGTATGTACTCGCAGCAGCCACGAAGCCTGCATTGATCTGCGAGAAATCTGAAACAACTGCAGGAAGTGCAGCACAATTAAATTTACTATAAGCTTGGGATTCCAAGGTAGCAGCCAAAGCTTGCAAACTGGAAATATCACCGGAAATAAGACCTGGGGCAACGGTACCAACAAGTCCGCTAGAAAATGTCGAGTATTTTGTGCTGAGAGATTGTAGAACATTAACAATTGGAACTGAAGCGCTATTCAACGCACTGGCAACAGCCAAACTATCACATGATGAGGCTGGAGAGGGAATAGCACTAGCGAGAGCAGTTGCAGAACTCAAATAAACCTCCAATGTGGAGGCACCATTTTGGATATTTAAGGCACCTTGAATATCATTATTATTTGAAAACGACTGTACCTGAGAATTAACTGAAGAAGCAGCCACAGAAATCGAACTGATTTCATTAATTAAAGATTGGACAGCAGCGCCGGGGGCACCACAGGCTTGACCATTGACTTGGTCAGCCATGCCAACGGCCGCGGCAAGCCAAACGGTTGAATGGGCAAATTTCACCATTACAACGAGGTTTGCCTTCTAAGCGATTGACGATGTTGAACGAGTTACTAGAGAAATCAGTCTAGTTTAAGCGGGGGCCATGATATATATATGAGAAGATTAATAGAACGAGAAATACGAGTCTCTGTCGGCTCCATTCATCTCTGCGAACTGCAATATCTTCGTAATTAGAGTTTAGCTTCACTCTTTAACTTTATCTCTAGCCTTTAATAGAGCGTCGACAGGGTGTGCCAAGACCACTTTGGTCGATGGTTTAAAGTTCCGTTGGAATATCAACTGAGACTTGACACCCACTTTAGAAAAAGCAACTTTACTCTTGAGTTTAGCCTCGCTTCTTATACTTTGGTAATGGGGTCGATTCAAGCTATTTGCCTGAATCAGACCTTGCTCGGTTCCCGTCTAATAGCACATACCAGCCGAGGAGAGACGATTTGGCAGAGCCGGAATGATTGCTATCTCCTCATCTCAATCTCCCTTGATCTTCCGAGACTCCCATTGACATGAGCTGTCAAATTCCTTCGCTGCTCATTAGCACAGAAGTACGACTCTCCAACGGGTTAATGTAGGAGGTGGGTCTAGGGCGTTTAGATTCCTAACGTCAACCCCACTCAGGCTAGAGCCCAAAGCTGCCGGGGTAGAATGAAAGTCCTCATGCAGTCACCCTCGCCGACCAGAACATCCACAGTTTCTAGACTCCGCCATTTCTCTACTACTATAGACTGATTTTTCGGCTCAGGCGCCCACAATTATGGACTACAGTGATCCACGACAAGTAAGCGAGCTCCAAAACCTTAAATCAAAACCTTAAAATTCTCCGGCATAGAAGCCAAACCTTAATTATAGACGAGTTGAACCAGACAGTGTTTCAGGTTTCCGGGCTGCAGATAAAAAAGCACCTACTGATTAAATTCAGCCTGTCACTTCAATGCCACATGTCAAAAGCTTGATATGCAAGCGCTCGGCCACGAATAGATTACTTGGCCGAGAGATAAGGCAAGTTATGAGCGACAACTATTTTCCTGGCCAGCCGTGCCGTGGAACCCGCTAGTCGGATCTTCGTGCAGCGGCCGCTAGCCACCGCTAAAAATTTTTTCTGCGCATTCATCACTAATCGGACTGGGAAGGGATTGAATAGGCAAACGGCGTTAATATCGGCTAATCGAAAATGGACGCAAATGCACAGACTAATTGAAGCTAATGGTTAATATGCAAATTCTTCGTTGAAACAAGATTCGGAACGAACCCCTATGGATTTCGGAAACTCTATTTCGGTTGGGGTCCATATATGTCTGCCCGCACATTATCTTGCTCGGAGAGTCCACGGTACTGTGGGCGTTTGTGACAGGCTATTTACAGGCAACGGGCGGCTTCGATTCGGTGCATGGATCGGCCGCCGATCCCCTCATTGACACTATGCAATGTACAATATAGCTGGGGTCGGTTCTTTTTTAATTAAAAATAAGGTTTCCGAGCCATGTAAGCAGTCAGTGCATTGCAGGCTACCGAGGCTTCTATTCGCTTATTTGGGGCGATCGGCGGGCGATCAAGTAGATTTTTAGCTATCGACTTCCAGCAGAACCCCCGTGAAGTCGGCTGTAGGATATCAGACCATGACATCAAGGCGTATCCAGCGGTTAGTTGGCAGCTTTGGGTAAGAAATGTCCATGCCACTTGAGTTTAATAATAAGCTATACTCACTAGACGCATGGGCATAAATAGAAGCAGGCGCTTTGATTCCTGCCGTAACGAATACCCGTTTGAGTGGGAAATACGGATTGGCACCAACCCACTAGGCTTGCACGGATGACATAACGCTGCTTCGGAGGCTGAATATGATGGTTATGAGACGGATTGGATCATCGGGGTTTACGGCTGTCGTATGACGTCCCCAGTATTATGCGACTTGTAAATTACTGTATTTGGCTCACTAGCAATTGTTATAATCTATTTTTTGCACCAGCTGCCTCGCTTTTTCTGCTGCGCCCTTCTATATACTTGAAGTAAGCCTGAGTTAATAAGAGGCTTCGGGGGACTTAGGATTCCGATGCTATTTCGATCTCGAGCCGGGCCGACGACTTACTCACGTACAAGGCCCAGATTAGACTATGCAGCCATCCTGATATTGTCAATATAGTTTAAACAGATTCCATTTCTAGAAGTGGTACTCTGAGCCTACACCTTAATTATTGGTTCGTATATGTGCATTTCATGCCTTGGCCCCCCAGAATCACCTTCATGGTCACCTGGAATGATACCTATACTTGATGTATCTGGCCCAATTCTCTTCTGGGGCACCCTTTAAATTAAGAGGTAATAGCATTATAGTTAACAAAGCAGATTAAGAGTCTAATTTATGTACATGTTGGTCTAAGTATTGTACCGTCGCATTTAATTAAATTCTCCCAAGACTAGCTACCTATAGACAGAATAAAAGCTTCTCTACGATATGATACATTTCCTGAAGACCCAGTTCAATTGTACAAGAAACGATCCAATTGTCGTGGCCCGACCAGGTGCAATCGAACTAGTAGCGAAATGCATTAGGACACAGATAATAAAATAAATGAAGAATTTACCCAAGTACGACGCACTTCCTGGCACACCGCATGTGTTGCTATGGGTGAAGGCTGTGAATAAGCTTTAATCAATCTGTGGCCATTAAGTTTGGTTTAGCAAAGAAGCCTAAGATAATTGACTAAATGAGATAAAGGTGATTCCCGTTGTCTCGCCAAAAACTTAGAACCAAAGACAAGGAACAATGCCATTCGAGCGATACAACGGCTAATATGGACGTAAAAGAAATAATAACATACAATGCGGAATTGATTCCAGGATTTCTGTTCATATTCCTAAAACGGCCTCTGTAACCACAATTAGTTCCAGCTCAAACTCTGATTCTAATTATGACATATGGTCGTATCGATCATCAACGATTTGCATATTCTCCTACGTTCCAATAAAACCTGGAATCATTGTGACATGCTTGGATCTTTCGTCATTCAACAGTTCAACGGAGCCAGTCCCCTTGTTAATTCTGTCTCAAAGTGTCTAATAACAGCATCAACACCATCTCACCTTTGGTTCTCTTCTGGTATGAGATCTCCAGTCATCTTCCCAAGTTTATCTGGCCCATAGTGAATTACGAATTTAATTCAAGGAAAAAGGAATCTAATAATTCCAAGTTTGTTTGCTCTGTAGTTTCAGCTGTTTGCTATGGTCTCATAAGGTTGCTGCTTATTCCGGGTTTTAAGACATTCTCTAGCTCTATTTTTAACTTCACCAACTTTGCCACCGCCAAACAGAAAGACATATTAAAGCAGAATCCTGCCCAGGAGGAACTGTAAAATCCAGAAACCATTAAAGTCAACATAAAAGTCGCATTTAACGCGTGTATTCCAACGATTAATACACTATGGCTGTCTTGACAAGCATTTATAACAACAACAGCTGTCGCGAAAGTCGTCTGAAATGGTCATTGCAGGAAGTTTAGAGGTTATGGCAGCTGTAAAATTAAGAGATAACATCTGTGAATGAATTTTTTGACCTCCTCTGGAGGAACTTGGAAACTACCGAACCTTTTCCGATATTTCTAACAGCTATCCGCCGGGATCGGATTTTCCTAGCTACTATCCGAGGCGTTCCATGAAACCGCACTAGTATTGTCTTAAAAACCGCTGACCAATCAGATTACACTGTCTACTAGCCGATTAACTACTCGGCTTCAAACCCCCTGGGCTTCATGGGATCCTTTTCGCTGGGAATTATTATATATTCTGGGCGTTAGATAAGTATATTCGCCGAAGCCTTGGCTTGCATTAGTAAACATCTTCCGCCTAGTTATTGGGCGTATCGGTTCTCTCAGTCCAAGTTAGGACTAGTAAAGACCGTTACGCGATGTTAAGCCTCCTCGGTTGTCGCTTCAAATTCTCTACACGCTAAATGTGGAGGGTCTAATAGATAGATCACGTCTCAGATGAGGGCTGACCCATATCGCTCGATTTGAGACATGGACTGATTCAGACTTGAGACATTGTTAACGTCCACAGGCTTGAAAATACCGATCAACTGTGCATGCCGAAGCTTACTTTCTTCTTATCATGTGACTATTCTGGGCATCACGCGATATGCTTGATGCTCTGATGAAGCATATGCAGGTAAATTGCCAGCTGCCTTTCAATTTTACAATTCTAGCGGCCAATGATACTAGCAATTATGTTTAATTTAATTCGCTTTGGTCCAATCACCTGTTGATGCCTCATGCCGTAAAACTTCGCTTCTTTTGGTATAGCGGCGGGCAATTTAGCAAACTGCCCAGGTTGTAAAATATGATCTGACATGGTCTGAACCTGCTTGAGCAGAATTACGACCTTTCTGGATGATACAGTCGATTCCCGGGGCCCAGCATATTTAGTGTTGTGGAACATGCTTTCTACTGAATTTGAAAATTTGCGAGTCAAGAAATAACTCTTGTAATATCTCGCTCTTTTTCTCTCGATTATTTGTGTTTGATGGCCACTATTTCGCAGATCTAAGCCCGCAGATCTGGATACGCATATGCGTGTAGCAGATCCTGCTCTGACATCTTAAAGTTAGTTTAAAGCTTGTTCTTATCTATTTAAAGATCTTCTGAAGAGTGCCCATCGCACCCACCGTATGCCATACGAAATTACTCGAAATGCGACTGATACAAACAGGTTTTCCTTGATCTTTAGGTTGTATACGGGTTCACCAGCATTCCGACACATTCCATCTATGTTTATATTTGTTTTCTCTTAATAAATAGCTCCTGGCTGTGGTGATCTACCTTGCATATTGTAATACACTCATTTCCAATGCTCTGGATTCTGATAGTCGCACCAGAAACTAGCAATTTTGAGAATAATTGATATTGGTGGTGTGTTCTCTCTCTCTCTCTGATCGTTTTGTGGTCCTCTGTGTTGCTGGGCTCGGTGCTGTGACCGGGTGCTCTAGTTTGTCCTCAGAACACACACGACCTTTTGGCATGCTGCATAGGATTCTTGATTATCCTTCACATAGAACCTGTATATTTGTACCGTACACTGTTTACCTATTGTGCCTGTTGTGCTGGCAAAATAATATTTGTGAGTGCCAAATACGTAAAAATACAACCCCGTAACAGTCCCCACTGACCCCATACGATAGCTTAACGCGTTTTCACGGGCTTTTACTCAGAGCCCTGTTCTCGTCTCGTTCGTGCACAGGAAAGTCCACACCCTCTCCAACGAACAAACCAAGCGAGCTGCAAACACACTATTGTACATATTAAACCTATCTGATAATTCGATATCTACATATAAAATAGCTCCTAGCACAGCATGTCTGCTTGTTTTAGTCAACCTGGCACTACTTGTCCAGTCTGATCTGTTGTAACAAGAAGGGAGTAGACTCTCTCATTCTTTATCACTCTATACGACAACGTTTAAGCTACTGAGACATACAATGCGGTTATCCCGCATTCAAGAAGCTTGAATTTGTTCAATCAGTGATGTGTTTAGTGAAGATGTTAGAAAGTTGCGAGCTTTCGCAGATTACAAAAATAGTAGCCGCAACGCGCGTAAGTATGTCTTCACGTCTAATACACGAGCTGTGGTATAATTAAAACTTGCATATATCAGTGACGCGGTCGAGTAATCAGTAATCAATCTTTCCAGCGGAAGGGCAGAGCTCCTATTTACAATGACCGAGCTCAGGGATTACAAGGAATACTATAGGGACAATGATGAAGATGGAAGGGCCAAAAAGAGGGTGAGGTTTTTTGACCGTAGGACGCCCAGCCCTCCAACGTCAAATGGGGCCACCCAACTACCGTCAGAATCCGCTTTCAGATCAGGATTAGAGGCTGTAGTTGGCCCCATCGATGATTTATTATACCAGAGGCTCGAAGACAAGGCAAATGGCGATGTACAAGCGGCTATTAATCTTTTCTTTGATAGATCACAATCTGAAATACACACCACTCCCACGGTGGAAGCGGATGACAGCTTGGAACATGAACCTGATTCCCCGAGCTCTCGTGGTAATTCTTCACCTGGACCCATGAATTCTGAGGGTTTACCAAGTGCCCTAACTTCAGCATCAATAGCCACTTCAGATGACGTGATTTCTCAAAGAGTAGTGCCGCCAACACGCCCAGCCACCATTTCAGAGGATGTGATATCTCATGAACCAGCGCCGCCAACGCCTCCCTTGGCTCAAACTGGCCCACCCTGGACTAGAAGATATATTGGAAGTTTCCAAGCGGAGGTCTGGGCCACTCGTTCTGGACTTAAACTCGTAGAATACCAGGAAAAACTGTCGGTTGACCGAGCGGCAGTTGCCTTGGCCCCTTCCAACTATGGGTCCTCGCTTAACTCTAAAGAGGATTTTGTAATCCGTATCTCAAATTCTAAAGGCCAGGATTTTGCTAGATTGTCAGAAAACGACGCTCGTATCGTTGCTCTCTTGATTGATACGAATGTCTGTTCTTTCAGTGGTACTTGTATATATGCAGATTCTTACGTTCGAACAGGAAGCTATGTTATCATTCAAATCGACTGCTTTATCAAGCGAACTGCTTTTTATAATGACCTGATTTTACCAGACTCAGCGACGCGCGTACTAGGTAGAAGATTCAAAGCAAATAATCCCAGCAGCTCTAATTCGATGCAGTTTTTCGACAATGCAAAAGAGAGTGGCCATGAGAAAATAATGAGACTTCGGCAGCTGGCATTAACAGGGCTTTTCAGTAAGCTGGGTTTTAATTCCAACGATCAAGATGAAACTGAGGGGAAGGTTGCCAGTACCGGAGATAATGGTCCTGATCTAAGCAAAGGAGCCAAGTTGATGGGAAGTCAGCTACCTAATGGCAAGTCAAAAAAGAGCGATCCAGACTCCAATTCGTCGTCTGATGACGAGGGAGAAGAAGATGAAGGCAAAGAGGTTGATCAAGATGATTTAGACAACCTATATAAAAGATCGGAGCCTCCCGATACCCATCTTGATCCAGTGGATCCTGCTTCAACGTTTGCTCTGGAATTACGTCCATATCAAAAGAAGGGATTGAATTGGATGATGCAGAAAGAAACCCCCGTCGCTCGTTCTACTACGCCAACCCCCAGTCAAGTGGAAAATAACATGGAAGAAAATAACCCGGACAACGAACCGATGCACCCTCTTTGGCAAGCTGTTGAATGGCCGGCAATACCTACTCAGCATGAAGAGGACGTTATCTATCCAAAGGGTAAATCCTTCTACGCAAATCTTTATTCTGGTGAAGTGAGTTTAAAATTCCCCACTCAAAAGAAATCAGTGTTGGGTGGGATTCTTGCTGATGAGATGGGACTGGGTAAGACCATTTCTACCATGGCTTTGGTTCACTCCTGCCCAGATCCAGTCCTTACCAGGGCGGAAAGAAAAAAATATCTGAAAAATACTACTTTGGTCATTGCGCCCATGTCATTGCTCTCTCAATGGGAATCCGAAGCTCTGGCATCATCCCAGCCTGGCAGTGTTAAAGTTTTCATATATTATGGATCCTCCGCTTCTTCAGAGTTTCGGAAATTGGTTGACTCAAGGGATGAGATCCCCAAGATTGTAATCACTAGTTATGGCACCCTAGTATCTGAATTCAATAACCTTGTTCGGTTTCGAAAAACCAATGGTTATGATATCGGTGACGAATCTTGGCAGAATAGTGAGGATTTGAAGTTGTTCGATTTCTATTATTATACGTTCTACAGGATAGTTCTTGACGAGGGTCATACAATCAAAAATAGGAATACGAAAACTGCGAAAGCCTGCTACCAGCTACGATCGGATAAGAGATGGGTATTGACTGGTACTCCAATTGTGAACAAACTAGAGGACCTCTACAGCATTGTGAAGTTTCTTGGGGTCGAGCCTTGGAACAATTTTAATTTTTGGCGATCTTTCATTACCATTCCTTTCCAGTCCAAGGGCTATGTAAAGGCTCTGCACGTGGTGCAAAGTGTCATGGAGCCTTTGGTATTGCGACGAACCAAAAATATGAAACAGCCTGATGGTAATCCTCTTGTTGTGTTGCCTCCAAAGACAGTCAAAATTGAAAGAGTCAAATTTTCCGAAGATGAGCAGGTATTGTATTCATATATCTTTGCCCGAGTCAAATCCTCTTTCGACAAGAAGTTGGAGCACGGTTCGGTAATGAAATCATACACAGCAATCTTATCCCAGATTTTGCGACTGCGGCAGACTTGTTGTCATCCATCTCTCGTTTGGTCCAAATTAAACGAACAGATAATGAATGATCTGGACGACGATATGGCTGGAACCAGTGCAGCGGGCAATACTGCAAGCCAAGAAGAGTCGGAGATATTTAATCTCAGGGACACTGACCTAAAAGACATTTTAAATCGATTCAGCACCACCGAGGCCGACGACGACAATGTACAGAAAACATATGGTGCAGAGGTGGTGAGGAGCATTCTTGATGGCACTGATAAAGAATGTCCTATCTGTACGACGGAGCCTATTCCAAATGACGAGCTAGCAGTCAGCGAGTGCTGGCATGTCGCGTGTCTAGACTGTATTTTGAAACACATTGAATTTCAAAAGAAGAAAAACGAAATACCTAAATGTCCAACATGTCGAGCAGTTATAAACCCCAAACGACTTTTCCAAATCAGCAGCGATTCCTCGAGGCTAACATTATACCGCGATACCAACAGTCAGTCTGCTAAATTACGATGTTTAATCGCCTCCCTACAAGAAGATATCCCGAAAAACACCAAATCCGTAGTCTTTTCTCAGTTCACTTCCTATCTCGATCTTATTGAAGCGGAGTTAAAATTACACAATATCGCGGCTCTAAGGTTTGATGGCACATTGAGTCAAAATGCACGTAGCGAGGTTCTTGACAAGTTTAAAAGCGATCCAAGCAAAAAAGTCCTGTTGATCAGCTTAAAAGCAGGCGGTGTGGGATTAAACCTAGTCTGTGCTCAAAAGGCGTATATGATGGACCCCTGGTGGTCCTATGCGATAGAGTCGCAGGCTATAGATAGAATCCATCGCATGGGCCAGACCTCTGAGGTGACCGTGGTGAGGTACATAGTAGAGGGCACTGTTGAGGAAAGGATGCTGAAGATTCAGGACCGCAAAAAATTCTTAGCCTCGTCAACACTAGGCATGTCTGAGGACGAGAAGAAGGCCCAAAGATTAGAAGACATCAAGATGCTATTCGAAGAGTAATAGAAATGAGTTCTGGTCTGTAGTACTTAATGTTATATGAAATGATATGAATGATACGAATGATACGAATGATGACGAATATTTATTTAATTTTCTAAGCTTTACGTAACGTTCGCTACGTTACATCCAAATTAATATCAACTGATTAATTTCAACTGATCAAGCGGCAGTCTTTGATGATTAATTTCCACTGATCAAGTGGCAGGCTTTTTTTTATTTCAAGTCGGACAGGTTGGCAGGGATTATCAGTTATATCTTGACCCATTAAGAGTAAGCACCCACGCTAATCTCGGATGCAAGCGTATTAGTAGACTGCTGTGCAGATTCGCGCCGTTTGGATGTCATACTATGCAGGCCAGCTTCTAAAATAGCAACTGAACCATGCGAAAAGACCGCAAATAAATAGTAAAAAATCACAAAATATAGCACATCTTCCAACCGCTTATTTAAATTTCCGGCATTCCGGGCGCCTGGTTCTGGGCCTCAGAATTCTTCCCTGCCATCCGTGATTTGAGACAAAACTTTAACCTACGCCCAAGCCCAGACGCAGTTAGGGAAATAGCGTGCGTTCTTCTGACAGATGTGGGTGCAGCCAGCCCGATCTGAAGGAGATTCATCCCAAAATGGCTATAAAAGTTCGTCACGACTGCCTATTATAGGCACAATTAAGGTAAACAAACCGCCAACCCCGCTCCTGACCCCACATAGCTCTTGCATAACGGGCCTAGGACCCCTTTTCCAGCCGCCCTAGAAGGACCTTATTACCAGTTTGTGAATAATATCAATAGCGCTAGTCAATCTATAGCTCTAGTATATATATGAAGATTTGTGTGTAGTTTAGTTTTTTGAATATTATAACTCTGTACTTTCGTTAAGTTATATCTCCAGCTCGAGTTATTAGCGGATAGAAAAAATGAGAGTTTCGGTTCTTGAGGTAGCTGTACTTTTTTCGGCTCTCTCCATCAGCAGCGTGGTGGCTGCCGACGCTCCACTTCCTCCTGCTCAAGATCCCTTTTACTCTCCTCCTGCTGGTTATGAGAGTGCTGCACCGGGAAGTATTCTCAGGTTCCGTCCTGTTCCTTCTCCTTTGGACGGTTTAACTTATGACAAGGCCTACCAAATTTTGTATCGTACCACTACTGCTACTGGCGGCCCTGAGGCTGATTTAACTACTCTTGTTATTCCAAATGGAACTCCCAAGGATGTTGTCTTGTCCTATCAATCTCCAGAGGATGCCAATTTTCTCAACTGTGCTCCTTCATATTCTATACTCACTACCAATTCTTCTGGTGATTACCAATCTGTTCTTGACCTTGGATGGTATTTATCAGTTCCTGATTATGAAGGACCTGCTTCTTCTTTCACTGCAGGTGTGAAGTCTGGTTATTCAACTCTCGACAGTCTGAGAGCTGTTTTGGCTTCTGGCAAGGATACTGGTGTTCCCAGCGATTCTAAGCTTGGTTTGTGGGGCTATAGTGGTGGTTCAATTGCAAGCGTAAGTATGGCTGCGTTCTCCACTTCTTCCACATATAATCTTTTTTTTTGGACAAATACTAACATGATTCTTAGGGTTGGTAAGTAAGGAAATCTTATATCGTATCGAAGGTAGAAACAAATTGAAACAGAAAGTAAACAGAAAGTAAACAGAAAGATATGAGATGAGATCTGAAATTCGCCATTGTTTGTTTATCGGAATACTAACGTCGATTATAGGGCTACTCAATTGCAACCTAGTTATGCTCCAGATCTTAATCTTGATGCTACTGCCCTAGGTGGATTCGTTGTCAACATCACTGCCACCGCTCTCAACTCTAACCATGGTATCTACGCTGGATACATTCCAGCTGGTATCTTGGGTCTTGCCAGCCAATACCCTGAATTGCAAGCTGAACTGGATAAATACATCCTGCCCAACATGTCCGCTGAATTCTATAGAGCTAACAGCTCTTGTGTTACTACGGATATCCTTGACTTCATTGGCCAAGACATCTTCACCTATTTCTCTAATGGACCAGAGATTATTACCCAACCCCCTGCTAGTGATATTTTGACTGCTAACACCCTTGCTCTTAACAACTCCAAACTTGATTCACCCTTGTATGTCTACCAAGGTATTCCCGATCAAATCGCTCTTGTAGGTGAGGTTGACAAGGCAATTGATAGATACTGCGCTGCTGGTTCTGTATCTATTCAGTATAATAAGGACCCTGATACTGATCACGTTGGTACCGAGCTTGCTGGTCATTTGTTTGCTCTTAATTGGCTCGAGGAACTTCTGGACTACAATAGTAAACCAGTTTCGGGTTGCACCACTATCACTACAGCTTTCTCTGGCTCCCCCTCTTCTATTGTCCCCCCTTCTTCTTCTGCCTCCGCCAACTCTACTTCTTCATCCGCATCTGCTGCTACATCCGCCGCTATTGGTGGTGGCAATGTAACATCTGTTGCCAGTGCCAGCGTTACTGCCGTTGCTAGTGGTGGCGTGACCAATAGTAGCGTAACTGCCGTTGCTAGTGGTGGTGTGACTAATAGTAGCGTAACTGCCGTTCCTGTGACTACCATTGTTAATGGTAACGTAACTGTAATTGTTAGTGGTACTGTGACAGTGACTGTTCCTTGTACCACTTCTGGCCAGGCTGGTGAGACTGGTGCTGCTGGTGGTTCTGCTGGTGGTTCTGCCGGTGGTTCTTCTGGCGGTTCTGCTGGTGGTTCTGCCGGTGGTTCTTCTGGCGGTTCTGCTGGTGGTTCTTCTGGTGGTTCTGCTGGTGGTGCTGGCGGTGCAGGCGGTTCTGCTGGTGGTGCTGGCAGTTCTGCAGGTGCTGCTGGTGCTGGTGCTAGCGTTGCCGCCGAAAGTGCCAGTGCCAGCAACGTTCCAGCTACTGGTGGTGCTTCAACTATGGCAACCAACTCGGTGGTTTTCGTCTCTGTTTTTGTGTGCGGTCTGCTTTTAAGTTTGTAGACATGGACATTCTGTATTCTATTCTCCCATTTGTAATATTACATTTATGTTAATCTATACCTTTTGAGCCCCAAGATATCTCTAGACTAAGAACAAATTATTTTTTTCTATAATTCATTTATTGAAAATTAATACATATTTAATAGATATTCATATAGCAATACAGTGTAAAGTACAACCAAGGATCGTTGAAGAAGAAATAATAATAACAATATAATAATGTGTGATACACTTCAAATAAAGAGCGTGGCAACCAATGACATACTGATCATGAACGACCAAAGAGAAGTAGAAAGTTTGGAGGCGCCAGAATAGTTCTGCATTGGTGGACTCGTACCGGCTGCTTCTTCAGATGGTGATGGGGCGACCTGGGAAACTGGACTGACTGGCGAACAGGCTTTCTCTGTGCATTGAACTGTAACCATAGTATTGGCAGCGGCCCCTGTAGCAGTTGGATTAATTTCTGGAGCTGGAGATCCGCTGGGTGAGACAGCGACCTGAGTCGAGACTACAATGGGGCTTGTCTTACAAGCCTCTTCGGAACAAGATACAGTCATTGTGGTGAAAATTAATGAACCACCAGGGATAGCATTAGGAGAAGTTACGACTGGTTGCTCTGCAGAAGATACAGCAGCTGCAGTCTCAGCTACTGGGTTTGATTCTGGTTGTGATGATGCTGGAACAGGACTGCTCACTGAAGGGGCACGATATTGACAATTGCCTCCTGAGCATGGAGCAGTTATAGTCACTGGAGAGAGAGAGGTGGTAAACAAAACCACTCCAGAAGAAGTCGAGCAAGGGACTGTTACAGTCTCCATAGAGGTGAGAATAGCGTGTGTAGGCGTCTCGACATTCGAGGCAGAGGCAGAATTAAGATTACAGCTTTCTCCAGAGCAAGGAACAGTGACAGTAACAGGTGCAACTGAAGTTGTGTATACTACAACTCCAGAAGAAGTCGAATGAGGTTGAGTGACAACTGACACTGTCGTGACGACTACCTGAGAAGGAGAAACAAGAGGGCTGGCTGAGGCTTGGCAGGCTCCTTCAGAACAAGCAACTGTTACAGTAACCGGTGAAACCGATGTTGTGTACAAAACAACTCCCGATGAAGTGGCATGTGCCTGGGTGATAACTGAGGAGCTAGTAATAACCATCTGAGTGGGAGCAGGAGAAGCTGAAACTGGGACTTGACAGCTTTCCTCAGAGCATGGGACGGTTACGGTAACTGGTGTGACAGATGTGGTGTACAAAACAACTCCTGATGAAGTGGCATGTGCCTGGGTAATAACTGAGCTGGTAGTTACGACGACTTGAGTGGGAGCAGCAGGCGAAGAAGACACTGGAACTTGGCAGCTTTCCTCAGAGCATGGGACAGTTACTGTGACTGGTGTAACAGAAGTTGTATACAATACAACTCCAGATGAAGTGGCATGTGCCTGAGTGATAATGGAGCTGGTAGTTACAACCATTTGAGTGGGAGCAGCAGGAGAAGCTGAAACTGGAACTTGACAGCTCTCTTCAGAGCATGGGACGGTTACTGTAACTGGTGTGACAGACGTGGTGTACAAAACAACTCCTGATGAAGTGGCATGTGCCTGAGTGATAACTGAGCTGGTAGTTACGACCATTTGAGTAGGAGCAGCAGAAGCTGAAACTGGAACCTGACAGCTTTCCTCGGAACAGGGAACGGTTACTGTAACAGGTGCCACCGAGGTCGTATACATAACAACACCAGCTGAGGTGGAATGAGCTTGAGTGACAGTAGACACGGTAGTAATTACTGCGAAACTAGGTGAAGCGCTTGAAGGCACCATGCAAGATCCTTCAGAACATGGGACAGTAACAGTCACAGAAGAGACAGAAGTGGTATACAAAACAACACCCGATGAAGTTGAACATGGTTCAGTAACTGTAGTAACTGTAGTTATGACGGCATTAGATGGTGAGTTTGAACCTGAAGCTGCAATCTCGCAACTGCCCATGGAACAGGGAATAGTAACAGTAACAGGAGCAATCGAGGTGCTATAGAAAACGACACCAGAAGAGGTCGAATGGGGTACAGACAAGGTTTGTACTGTGGTGATCACCGCTTGACTAGCGACGACAGAAGTAGTGGCCATATTGCAACCTCCTTCTGAACAGGGGACAGTTAGAGTAACTGGAGAAGTTGATGTTGTGTAGATGACAACACCGGCAGAAGTTGAACAGGGCTCAGTAACAGTAGTAATAGTGGTAACGACAACTTGGCTGGAGACGACTGCGGGACTAGGAGCCATGTTGCAAGCTCCTTCAGAACAAGGAACGGTCAGAGTGACTGCAGAAGTTGAAGTTGTGTAGATTACGACACCGGCAGAAGTTGAACAAGGCTCTGTAACAGTGGTGATAGTGGTAACAATTGCCTGACTAGCAGCGGCTGTAGGACTAGGGGCCATATTGCAACCTCCTTCCGAACAGGAAACAGTTAGAGTAACTGGAGCAGTCGATGTTGTATAGATGATAACACCGGCCGAAGTTGAACAGGGCTCAGTAACTGTAGTAACTGTAGTAATGACAGCCTGACTAGCGGCGGCTGTGGGACTAGGAGCCATATTGCAACCTAATTCCGAACAGGGGACAGTTAGAGTAACTGGGGAAGTCGATGTTGTGTAGATGACGACACCCGCAGAAGTTGAACACGGCTCAGTAACAGTCGTAACAGTAGTAACAACCTGACTGGAAACAATTGCGGGACTAGGAGCCATATTGCAAACTCCGCTTGAGCAAGGAACTGTCAGGGTTACTGGAACAGTTGAGGTTGTATAAATGACAATACCAGCAGAAGTCGAACAAGGCTCAGTAACAGTAGTGATAGTGGTAATTACAGCTTGGCTAGGGGAAACTGTGGGAGTGGGTGCCACACTGCAACTTCCTTCCGAGCAGGGGATGGTAAGAGTAACAGGAGCAGTCGATGTTGTATAGATGACAACACCGGCGGAAGTTGAACAGGGCTCAGTAACAGTAGTGACAGTAGTGACGGTAGTAAAGCTAGAAATGACAGCAGCAGAGACCGAAGATGGTGAGCTAGAGGCCACTTTTGTCAGAGCAAGGGAAGTGCTGTTGACGAAACTTGGAGGAGCAGTAGAAGATAACTCGCATACGCCTTCAGAGCATGGCACAGTCAATGTTACTTCAGCGACAGACGTTGTATAGTATACAACTCCTGCGGAGGTTGAACAAGGTTCAGTAACAGTCGCTAATGAAGTTACAGTTGCATAACTATTTGAAGCTGTTGGTTGGGAAGATGGAATCTGACAAGTGCCAGCTGAGCAGGGCACAGTCACGGTTACAGACTCTACGACCGTTGTGTATAGAATCACACCCGACGAAGTTGAACAAGGCTCAGTAACCGTAGTCAGCGATGTTATGACACTTTCAGAACCTGTGTATGAGGAGGTAGGGCTCAAAGCGCAAGTTCCCATTGAGCAAGGAATAGTTTCTGTGAGGGTCTCTGTAGAGGTGCTAAAGAGAGTTACTTCACCTGATGTTGAGTATGCACTAGTTTCAGTAGTGACTATAGTAACTGTTGTGTAAGATGTAGCTGAAATTGCCGTAGAGGACATAGTGGTTACCTCGACACCATTTTCAGCAGAGCTAGCAGTACTTGGCTCGCTCGCGGACGATATTACCGAGATACTCGAGCTCTTCAGAGAAGAGGGTACTGAGACCATTGAACTGTTGATACCTGAAGTTCCCGTGGTTGAGACTGAAGAAGCAGAAGATGATGGATTGGGTTCACTAGAACTGGATACAGATGCAGAGATAGAGGCGGGATTAGAACTGGACCCTGAAGTCACAGATGCGGATGAACTAGACGCAGAACTCGAAACAGATGAAGAACCGGATGCAGAAGAGCTAGCAGCAGAGCTGACAGCAGAACTGGAAACACCAGAGCTAGAGGCAGAACTAGAAGCAGCAGAACTAGAAACACCAGAACTAGAAGCAACAGAGCTAGAAACACCAGAACTAGAAGCACCAGAACTAGAAGCAGCAGAACTAGAAGCAGCAGAACTAGAAGCAGCAGAACTAGAAGCAGCAGAACTAGAAGCAACAGAGCTAGAAACACCAGAACTAGAAGCAGAACTTGAGACAGAAGAGCTCGCAGATGCAGATGAAGAAATAGAACTAAGAACTGAACTGGAAGAACTAGATGATTCCACAGACGTACTCGAAGCTGAGGTTGAAGAGTTCCAGCTCATAGCACGACGTTCAAAATATGGCATAGGTCTATCCATATATGGCCTAGCAGTAAGCGATGAGGTCGAATCATCGATGATTTTAGCCTGTACTGCACCAGCAGCCACAAGGGCTACAAATACTGACCTAGCAAACGTATTCAGCATTGTTAATAGTGAATTACAAGTTCTTAACTCTTACCGAATTATATGAGGAATACGGAAACAACGGACCGGAATTCTATGGATTTAAATAGTCTTATCTAGCCAAGCCAAGAACCCACCCGTTGCTACTTCTAGAGTAGGTTTTGGACGCCTTAACTCGTTTAGACATCCCTTGATTAAGAGCACCGGTCCACATGAATGCATACCAACTGACAACCACTGCTTAGGAGTAACTTTTCGGAGAAATTTCAAGCCTCCTCTAATACTGAAACAATAACAAAACCTTTAGACTACCTTCATTTGGTAGTAGGCAAGCAAATATTTTTTTGTTTAACATGTCTCTGATTTGTCTTTCCCTATGTCTCCTGTCACGCCTTTAGAAACCGGCCACACTATTGATCAATTCTAAGAATATTGTTGTTCTTTGAATGAAACTAGGTTCCCCCTTTTTCTCTACCATTATAAGCTACCCGCCACTAAAGATAAAGTTTTGAAGACAAGAAAAACTTGCATGGAGCGTTTGTTGACGCTGGAATGATACTTGTCTCAGATACCAACGCCCCTGTTTATGATATCCCGAGAATATCACACTAGTATGCCTCATATTATCATTAATTAAGAAAACAGAGGGCTCTGATACTCTGTTACTATCTGGACAGTAGGGAGGGATTTGATATCTGAAGTCACAAGGTGATTTTCACATGCGATCAAATGTGAAATAGAGTATTTGTGTGCTAATTATTATTGAGCCACCCAGGTATATTTTTATCAACACAACCTTGTGGACGCATTGTATATAATAAATCCCCTTCTCTCCTTCAGGAGTTCTATGTAGTGTGATAGAAAGGCAAAAAAGCTTCCTTCCAAGAGTCTCCTTAGAGCCTCCTTGAGCCTCCTTAGAGCCTCCTTCTACAGGCGAAATGCATCTGTAATAAGTTGGTGGTGACTCAAATTCAAATTAGCCTCCAGAAGATGAGCCATGCCTATAGCCGGGCAACGATCCCAAGACTCTAACTAGAGAGCGAGAAATTTAGTAAAACATTGCTATTTTAGGGGCTCTCAGAACCATGTAGCATGTGCTGCCTGTAAGTCTATGTGTGATGAACCGCATATGTCAAATAAGAAATAATGGGGGTTACTATGTTACGTGCATCTAAGGTTTGTTTACTGCAGAGATTGTCAGTTCCATGCGTGTACTTGAAAGCAAAACTGAATCGTGAAGGCATGAATAGAGCTTCAGGCGAGTAACAAGATTGTGTACAAACCGTTTCTAACTAGCAGTTTCTAAAATGTTTGTCTTGTTTTATCCCAAAGAAGCTACAGTTTGGTCATGGTGCATGTGGCTAAATCACGAAAGTTTGAGTAGCAGACTGAGGCAGAGGCCGAAAGTGGAAGTAAAAAAATATGCCACCATAATAAGTACTGATAATAAGATTATCAAGATAATAAATAATATTGTATCTCCATTTAATTTCTTCAATGGCAGGATTGTTCTATTTTTATTTCATTTGTAACCAACTTCTGGGCCGCTGGCGCGCCAAAGTTTGGATCTTCCCGTATGTTGTGGGCTGATAGATAAGCTGCTCTTCTCAGGGATACAATATTTTTTAGATGACAGTAGAATCGCTACAGCTGTCGGCCAAACGAATTGGTATAATTGGGGCCGGTCCTTCAGGGCTAGCGGTTGCAAGAGCATTACTGGCTGAAAATGCATTTCAATGCATCCATATATTCGACCAAAAGAGCTCAGTAGGAGGTGTATGGTGAGTCATTTCGAGGTTGTTAGCAATATATTCCTCTAACTGTCAAGGAATTATGAACCAAAAAGGCCAGAAACTATCCCTGTGCCATCACAGAATCCTCATGTTGATGCTGCTGAGCCCTCTTTGAATGTTTCACCCATGTATAGATACTTGGAAACAAATATACCTCATGGAGTAATGGAGTACAAAGCGTTTCCTTTTCCCGATAACACCCCAATATTTCCTAAGCGGGCATCTGTATTGGACTATCTAGAGGACTATTCAAATACATTTCTAAGTCATAAAGAGCCAGTCTCTTTTTCAATGAGAACTTTGGTTGAAGAGGTGCGAAAGGATGTTTCCTCAGGGGTTTGGATTGTTACTACCAGCAGCATGGAAGACTCGTCAGCAAAGCAACGCCATGTATTTGATTCTGTCATCATATGCTCCGGTCATTACTCTGTACCCTATATACCAGATGTTGAAGGATTGAAAGAGTGGGCAAGGAATGACCCTTCTTCTATTTCACATTCAAAATATTTTGATGATCCAAAATCTTTCGAAGGTAAGACGGTTCTGGTTATTGGAAATGCTGCTAGTGGCCTAGATATTTCGATCCAGCTTATAAGATATGCCAATAAACCTATCTATAGATCGGTTAAATCACCGTCATCTCCTCACTTGCAGACACGCAGCATCGAAGAAGTGTCTGAGGTTGAAAGATACGACTATTTAACAAAATCGGCCAAGCTCAAAGATGGTCGGATTATCTCAGGCATCGACAACATTCTCTTTTGTACTGGTTATCTATACTCTCTGCCATTTCTTAAAGATTATTCTGGCAACCCGTCTATAATAACAGATGGCTCTAGGCTGAACCATCTCTTTAGACAGCTGTTCTACATCTATGATCCGTCTTTAATCATTGTTGGTGCGCAATGGAAGATAATCCCTATGCCAATGGCCGAATCTCAAGGAATGGTAATTGCGAGAGTGCTGTCAGGAAGGTTGGGTCTCCCTAGTAAGCTAGAGATGCTTCGTGATGAGTCCAATGAAGTAGGAATAAAAGGAGATGGTCGCCAGTTTCACTGTTTTCAGTATCCTCTTGACTATGAGTACATGAAACTTCTGCATGATTGGGCTCTGACTGCCAAGAACAGTACTGATGGATTCATCGCCGAAGTTTGGGACGAGCAGAAACAAGATATTCGTTCCAGGTCAGCTGAATTAAAGAACGAGTATCTCAAGAAAGTGATCGAGAACTATGAACAGGTTTCGAACTCAAGTCATGACAATGTTAATTAATTAAAAATTTTATTTAGTTGCTGTATACAAGGTGAGTTAACAGTGAAAGCAAAGAAGTATATAGCTTTATAAGAAGAAAAGGAACATGTAGAAGCCAAAGTAAGTAAGAATTTTACATTGTGACAGTGCTGGGCTGGCAGAATTGGTCTGAGGTAAAGATGTTTGAGCTGTTTCTTCACCATAAGGTTCAGACGAAGAAGCAGCGGGCAGGCTAGTACCAAGAACTGTGCCAGTTGCCATTGCTGGTGGGTTCAATGGTGATGTTTCCACAATAGGAGTCACAGTGTGTGACGCGTGGTCTTGCAATTGAGTGACAAGTGCCGTCTCAGATTCTGCCATAGAGTGTGATTTTGAAGTTTGGTTATTTGAACCAACGACGTTGGAGCCTTCAAATGCTGGATTAGGGACATTTGACGAACCAAGTGAGGTGAAAGCGCTGGAGGCTGCACTTACAACTGCTGATGGACCTGATACTGCCATAGATGATTCATACAAACCAGATGGAGTGGAAGGATTAGGCAAGGCAGAATATTGACTCGAGGTGTAGCCTCCTGAAACAGACTCTGGCGAATTAGAATTAGCTGGGTTGGACAATTCAGAAGAACCAGGACTAGAAGTTCCAGATTCGGCGGAAGCTCCACCTTCTACACTTGATCCACTAGCCAGGGGGGATTTCGGCTCAACAAAAAGGTTGTGTGTTGGTGATGAGTTAGAGGAACTAGGCCAAATCTTAGACGTAGAGGATCCGTGAGAAGTGCTTCCTGTGGCAGCTGTAGAAGCCCCAGGCGATGGAAACATATTAAGAACACTAGAACTGACAGAACCAGAAAATTGTCCAGTTGGTAGAGACGGTGCCTCAGCGTTGATAGAAGGCTCCTGTTTGGCTCCTGGGATATTGAGATGAGAGACACCCGTCGAATAAACAGGTCCTATAGGCACCTGTGTATGCACGTAGATGCTTTGGACAACAGTTACAGGAGACTCGGTGGTTCTAGGTTTGCAAGACTCTTCAGTACAAGTCTCCGTCACGGTTTGTTCTGCAAGAGAAACATGGCCAGTACCAGAGATCTCTGGGGAAGAAGCAACGCCCTCGGCTGAATTTTGAGATTGACTGACCAATGTTCGTGAGCCGGACAAAAACGAGGGGCCCACCAAAGCACCTGATGCACTAGCTTCACTACAAGGGACAGTTACCGTGATTGGCTTAGTAATAGTGGTGTAAAGAACCGTACCTTCAGATGTTGAGCATGGTTCAGTGACGGTGGTAAATTCAATAGAAGTTCTGAACGATGACAAAGCTGCAAGAGTTGGTCTGGGTGACTTACAGCTGCTTCCACTGCATACAGTTTTAGAGTACTCCACTCCTCCCGATGTATAGCTACCAGTTATGTAGCTCTCAGGTTGCACGGTGATACTAGTTTCCGCACATGGGAGAGTTAAAGTTCTTGTCTCCACCTCTGTACTGTACATCGTTGTTCCAGCTGAAGTAGAACAAGGAATGGTAGCAGTAATCACTGTTGTCACCGTGGTATACGGGACCTCAGGCTGGACGGTGATGCTAGTTTCTGCACATGGGAGAGTTAAAGTTCTTGTCTCCACCTCTGTACTGTACATCGTTGTTCCAGCTGAAGTAGAACAAGGAATGGTAGCAGTAATCACTGTCGTCACCGTGGTATACGGGACCTCTACAGATAAAGAAGTAGAGAGGACAGCAGGAACACCTGACAAGAGAGTAGACGTAGGAGAAACTATTTCGTTTGAGAAGGCGGAAGTAACTGTATTTACCGAACCGGGCGAGAGGACAGATACGGGTGTATCAAAAGGTGGATTGGATGCTGAAGAGACAGAATACCCTGGCGAGGCACCTGGACCCGACACAACACCGCTGCTTGCTGGGCACGGAAGAGTTAAAGTCTTTGTTTGCACTTCTGTGCTGTAAATTGTTTTTCCAGCTGAGGTAGAACAAGGACTAGTGACCGTTATCACAGTGGTCACCGTGGTATAGGAGCCTGAAAATTTGGAGGTGGAGAGAGGTGTACGAATACTGGACAAGAGGGGCGATGTAGAAGAAGCACCTGCGGTTGAGAAAGAGGTGGAAGAAGCTGAGTGAGGCAAAGCTGCCAAAGTAGATGAAGCAGAAGTGACTGAGCCAGGCTTAGAAGAATATCCGCCTGAACTTGACATAGGGGAGGACAAAGAAGCAGCTGAGATAGAAGCTAAGGGATTGGAAACGGAACGGATGGAAGAGGTAGCAGACCCTGGAGAAAGAGCAGAGCTTGCTTTGGCCGTAGGGTTGGATAAAATGATAGAGCTCGAGGATGCAGAGTTCGAACTGTAAGAGGCAGCAGATGATGAGGCAGCAAAGCTAGAAGATTCGGCATTGTTTGATGAGGCGGCGGAATTAAGTGAAGTAGAAGAATTGGACGAAACAATTAAGCTAGAAGAAGCAGCTCCAAGGCTAGAAGAAGCGATTGAGTTCGGTGAGGCGGATGGAGTAGAAATGGCAGCAGGGCTAGAAGAAACAGCGGGATTGGAGGAAGCGGAAGAGCTAGTAGAAGTGGTAGACGAAGGAGATGTTGTTGAGCTCGATAAGATTGCGGAGCTGGAAGAAGCAGCCGAGCGTGACAAAGCAGCTGAACTAGAAGAGGCTGTTGAGCTGGAAGAGGCAGCAGGGCTTGACGAAGCACCTGGACTAGAAGAGACAGCTGGGCTTGAGGAAGCAGCTGAACTTGAAGAGGCTGCGGAACTGGATGAGGCAGCCGAGGCGGATGAAGCTGCAGACGAAGAAGAAGCTGCTGAGCTGGATGAGGCACCAGAGATTGACGAAGCAGCTGAGCTAGAAGAAGCGGCCGAGCTTGAAGAGGCAGTCGAGCTTGACGAAGCAGCTGAGCTTAAAGGGGCTGCAGAACTGGACGAAGCAGCGGAGCTGGATGAGGCAGCAGACGAAGATGAAGCAGCCGAGCTAGAAGAAGCTAGTGAGCTTGACGAAGTAGCTGAACTAGAAGAGGCAGTCGAGCTTGACGAAGCAGCTGAGATTGAAGAGGCTGCGGAACCGGAAGAGACGGCCGAGGTGGATGAAGCAGCAGACGAAGACGAAGCGGCCGGACTTGACGAAGCAGCAGAGCTTAAAGAGGCTGCGGAACTGGATGAGGAGGCTGAAGTGGATGAAGCAGCAGAGCTTGATGAAGCAGCAGAACTAGAAGAGGCTGTTGAACTTGATGAAGCAGCAGAATTAGAAGAGGCTGTTGAGCTGGATGAGGCAGCCGAGTTTGACGAAGTAGCTGAACTGGATAGGGCAGCTGAGCTGGATGAAGCAGCAGACGAAGACGAAGCAGCTGAACTAGAAGAAGCTGTTGAGCTGGATGGGGCAGCAGAACTAGAAGAGGCAGCCGAGGTGGATGAAGCAGCAGATGAAGCAGAAGCTGAACTAGAAGAAGCAGCCGGGCTTGACGAAACAACTGAGCTAGAAGAGGCTGTAGAACTGGATAAAGCAGCCGAAGTGGATGAAGCCGCAGATGAAGAAGAAGCAGCCGAGCTTGAAGAAGCAGTCGGGCTTGACGAAGCAACTGAGCTTGAAGAGGCTACGGAACTGGAAGAAGCAGCAGACGAAGAAGAGGCAGCCGAGGTTGACGAAGCAGATGAACTGGAAGAGATAGCTGGGCTTGATGAAGCAGCTGAGCTAGAAGACGTAGCAGATGAAGAAGAAGCCGCGGAGTTTGATGAAGCAACTGAGCTAGAAGAGGCAGCTGAGCTGGACGAAGCAGCAGGAGAAGAGGAAGCAGCTGAGCTTGAAGAGGCTGCAGAACTGGATGAGGCGGCCGAGGTGGATGAAGCAGCAGATGAAGACGAAGCTGCTGAACTAGAAGAAGCAGCCGGGCTTGACGAAGTAACCGAGCTTGAAGAGGCTACGGAACTGGAAGAAGCAGCAGACGAAGAAGAGGCAGCCGAGCTTGACGAAGCAGCTGGGCTAGAAGAGGCAGCTGAGCTTGATGAAGCACCAGGCGAAGAGGAAGCAGCTGAATTAGAAGAGGCTGCCGAGCTGGATGAGGCAGCAGACGAAGAAGCAGCTGAACTGGAAGAGGAACTCGAGGTGGATGAGGCAACTGAAGTAGCAGCGGAGTTTGACGAAGCAGCTGAGCTTGAAGGGGCTCCAGAACTGGACGAAGCAGCTGGGCTGGTCGAGGCAGCAGACGAAGAAGAAGCAGCCGAGCTTGATGAGGCAGCTGAACTAGAAGAAGCAACAGACGAAGAAGAAGCCGCCGAGCTGGATGAGGCAGCAGACGAAGAAGAAGCAGCCGAGCTTGAAGATACAGCTGAACTAGAAGAAGCAGCCGAGCTTGATGAAGCAGCTGAGCTAGAAGAGGCAGCTGAGCTGGACGAAGTAGCTGAGCTAGAAGAAGCAGTCGAGCTTGACGAAGCAGCAGACGAAGAAGAGGCTGCAGAGCTAGATGATGCAGTAGACGACGACGAAGCAGCAGAAGTAGAAGAGGGTACCGAGCTTGACGAAGCAGCTGAATTTGATGAGGCTGCAGGAGAAGAGGAGGCAGCAGAACTAGAAGAAGCAGCTGAGCTGGATGAGGCAGCAGACGAAGAAGCAGCAGGAGAAGTTGACGAAGCAGCTGAACTGGAAGAGGAACTCGAGGTGGATGAGGCAACTGAAGAAGCAGCGGAGCTTGAAGGGGCTGCAGAACTGGACGAAGCAGCTGGGCTGGTTGAGGCAGCAGACGAAGAAGAAGCAGCCGAGCTTGACGAGGCAGCTGGACTAGAAGAAGCAGTCGAACTTGAAGAAGCAGCCGAGCTTGACGAGGCAGCTAAACTCGAAGAGGTAGCAGACGAAGAAGAAGCAGCTGAGCTTGATGAAGCAGCTGAGCTAGAAGAGGCAGCTGAGCTGGATGAGGCAGCAGACGAAGAGGCTGGCGAGCTTGACGAAGCAGCTGAACTAGAAGAGACTGTTGAGCTGGATGAGGTAGCAGACGAAGAGGAAGCAGCTGAGCTGGTTGAGGCAGCAGACGATGATGAAGGAGTTGAACTAGAAGAGGCAGCCGAGGTTGAAGGGGCAGCTGAGCTGGATGAAGCAACAGACGAAGACGAAGCAGCAGAGCTTGACGAAGCACCTGAACTAGAAGAAGCAGCTGAGCTGGATGAGGTAGCCGAGCTTGACGAGGCAGCAGAGCTGGAAGCAGCAGACGAAGACGAAGCAGCTGAACTAGAAGAAGCTGTTGAGCTGGATGGGGCAGCTGAGCTGGATGAAGCAGCAGACGAAGACGAAGCAGCTGAACTAGAAGACGCTGTTGAGCTGGATGGGGCAGCAGAGATGGATGAAGCAGCTGAACTAGAAGAAGCTGTTGAGCTGGATGGAGCAGCTGAGCTAGATGAGGCAGCGGACGAAGACGAAGCAGCTGGGCTGGATGAAGCAGCTGACGAAGACGAAGCAGCTGAACTAGAAGAAGCTGTTGAGCTGGATGTGGCAGCAGAGCTTGACGAGGCAGCTGAGCTAGATGAGGCAGCCGAACTGGATGAGGCAGCCGAGCTTGACGAAGCAGCTGAGCTAGAAGAGGCAGCCGAGCTTGACGAAGCAGCTGAGCTAGAAGAGGCAGCTGAGCTGGATGAGGCAGCCGAGCTTGACGAAGCAGCTGAGCTAGAAGAGGCAGCGGACGAAGACGAAGCAGCTGAACTAGAAGAAGCTGTTGAGCTGGATGTGGCAGCAGAGCTTGACGAGGCAGCAGAGCTAGATGAGGCAGCTGACGAAGACGAAGCAGCTGAACTAGAAGAAGCTGTTGAGCTGGATGAGGCAGCTGAGCTGGATGAGGAAGCTGAGCTAGAAGAGGCAGCCGAGCTTGAAGAGGCTACGGAGCTGGAAGAAGCAGCAGACGAGGAAGAAGCAGCCGAGCTAGAAGAGGCAGCCGAACTGGATGAGGCAGCAGACGAAGAAGGAGCTGAACTAGAAGAAGCTGTTGAGCTGGATGGAGCAGCAGAGCTAGATGAGGCAGCGGACGAAGACGAAGCAGCTGGACTAGAAGAAGCTGTTGAGCTGGTTGAGGCAGCTGAGTTGGATGAGGAAGCTGAGCTGGATGAAGCAGCCGACGAAGACGAAGCAGCTGAACTAGAAGAAGCTGTTGAGCTGGATGTGGCAGCAGAGCTTGACGAGGCAGCTGAGCTAGATGAGGCAGCCGAACTGGATGAGGCAGCAGACGACGAAGCAGCTGAACTAGAAGAAGCTGTTGAGCTGGATGGGGCAGCAGAGCTTGACGAGGCTGCAGAACTGGATGAGGAGGCCGAAGTGGATGAAGCAGCTGATGAAGAAGAAGCAGCTGAGCTGGATGAGGCAGCCGAGCTTGACGAAGCAGCTGAGCTAGAAGAGGCAGCCGAGCTTGAAGAGGCTACGGAGCTGGAAGAAGCAGCAGACGAGGAAGAAGCAGCCGAGCTAGAAGAGGCAGCCGAACTGGATGAGGCAGCAGACGAAGAAGAAGGAGCCGAGCTTGACGAAGCAGCTGAGCTAGAAGAGGCAGCCGAGCTTGAAGAGGCTACGGAGCTGGAAGAAGCAGCAGACGAGGAAGAGGCAGCTGAGCTAGAAGAGGCAGCTGAGCTAGATGAGGAAGCCGAGCTGGATGAAGCAGCAGACGTAGACGAAGCAGCTGAGCTGGATGAGGCAGCCGAGCTTGACGAAGCAGCTGAGCTAGAAGAGGCAGCCGAGCTTGACGTAGTAGCTGAGCTTGAAGAGGCAGCCGAGCTGGAAGAAGAAGCAGCTGAGCTAGAAGAGGCAGCTGAGCTGGATGAAGCAGATGAAGAAGAAGCCGCCGAGCTTGACGAAGCAGCAGACGAAGAAGACGCTGCGGGGCTAGAAGAAGCAGCAGACGAAGAAGAAGCAGCCGAGCTCGAAGAGGCAGCCGAGCTGGATGAGGCAGCAGACGAAGAAGAAGCAGCCGAGCTAGAAGAAGCAGCTGAGGATGAAGAGCCTGCGGAGCTTGAAGATACAGCTGAACTAGAAGAAGCAGCCGAGCTTGATGAAGCAGCTTGGGTTGAAGAGGCTGCTGAGCTGGATGAGGCAGCAGACGAAGAAGAAGCAGCTGAGGATGAAGAGGCTGCGGAGCTGGAAGAAGCAGCCGAGCTTGAAGATACAGCTGAACTAGAAGAAGCAGCCGAGCTGGATGAGGCAGCCGAGCTTGACGAAACAGCTGAGCTAGAAGAGGCAGCTGAGCTGGATGAGGCAGCCGAGCTTGACGAAGCAGCTGAGCTAGAAGAGGCAGCTGAGCTGGATGAAGCAGCAGACGTAGAAGAAGCTGCTGAACTAGAAGAGGCAGCCGAGCTGGATGGAGCAGCAGAGCTAGATGAGGCAGCGGACGAAGACGAAGCAGCTGGACTAGAAGAAGCTGTTGAGCTGGATGGGGCAGCTGAGCTGGATGAGGAAGCTGAGCTAGAAGAGGCAGCCGAGCTTGACGTAGTAGCTGAGCTTGAAGAGGCAGCCGAGCTGGAAGAAGAAGCAGCTGAGCTAGAAGAGGCAGCTGAGCTGGATGCAGCAGATGAAGAAGAAGCCGCCGAGCTTGACGAAGCAGCAGACGAAGAAGACGCTGCCGAACTCGAAGAGGCAGCCGAGCTGGATGAGGCAGCAGATGAAGAAGAAGCAGCAGACGAAGAAGAAGCAGCCGAGCTCGAAGAGGCAGCCGAGCTGGATGAGGCAGCAGACGAAGAAGAAGCAGCCGAGCTAGAAGAAGCAGCTGAGGATGAAGAGCCTGCGGAGCTGGAAGAAGCAGCCGAGCTTGAGGAAGCAGCCGAGCTTGAAGATACAGCTGAACTAGAAGAAGCAGCTGAGGTTGAAGAGGCTGATGAGCTGGATGAGGCAGCAGACGAAGAAGAAGCAGCTGAGGATGAAGAGGCTGCAGAGCTGGAAGAAGCAGCCGAGCTTGAAGATACAGCTGAACTAGAAGAAGCAGCCGAGCTTGACGAAGCAGCTGAGCTAGAAGAGGCAGCTGAGGATGAAGAGGCTGCGGAGCTTGACGAAGCAGCTGAGCTGGATGAGGCAGCCGAGCTTGACGAAGCAGCCGAGCTTGACGAAGCAGCTGAGCTGGATGAGGCAGCCGAGCTTGACGAAGCAGCTGAGCTAGAAGAGGCAGCTGAGCTGGATGAGGCAGCCGAGCTTGACGAAGCAGCTGAGCTAGAAGAGGCAGCTGAGCTGGATGAAGCAGCAGACGTAGAAGAAGAGGCAGTCGAGCTTGAGGAGGCAGCCGAGCTTGAAGACACAGCTGAACTAGAAGAAGCAGCTGACGAAGACGAAGCAGCTGAACTAGAAGAAGCTATTGAGCTGGATGAGGCAGCAGACGAAGAAGAGGCTGCGGAGCTAGATGAAGCAGCTGATGACGAAGAATCAACTGAACTGGAAGAGGCAGCCGAGCTCGACGAAGCAGCTGAGCTAGAAGAGGCAGCTGAACTAGAAGAGGCAGTTGAACTTGACGAAGCAGCTGAGCTAGCAGCAGAACTTGATGAAGGAGACGTGCTCGACGAAGTAACGGCGCTGGAAGAACTAGCTGAAGTCACAGCCCTTGCCATCAATACTGGCTCTGGAGAGAATGAATTCAGGGGGGACTTAATGGAACTATGGGTGGCATCTCGAGAGACACCATATTGGCTTAGGGCTCTGGATAAGGCCATATTTAAATCGCCAAAATCCTCATCTAAAATCGGATATGTACTGGGGTCCAACTTATCATATAGTTGGTTACCGAAGTCCACAGTCAAAGATTCGATTTCCGATATATCTTCGGGAATAGAACTAAGCGCATTGGCACTAAGTCCAGTTGTAAACAATTCATACTTCTCTGTGATAGAGCCGATAAGAGAGATCATGGGGTCAGTAAGATAGTCTAATGAGTCAACAATGGCTTCATTGTCGCAAGTCGTGACAGGCGACACAAGAGCACTAGCAGAAACCCTTGCCGAGTCTAAAAGGCTTCGCAGCCCAACTACTGTACTTTGAATATTAAGGGCATCTTTGGTGTTGTCTTTATTATTGAAGTCTTGTACTTGCGAGTTTATTGAAAATGCTGATGACGCGATATCAGAAGCAACATTCACCAACCTCGACGCAGCTTCGCCAGCTTCTGCGCAGTTTTGGTATTGGCTATCTACACTGGAAGCCGTAACAATGGAAGCGAGGGTGACCACACCAAAGAGAGACTGAATTACCTTGCTCACCATTTAGGGATAGGACGGTTCAATAAGCAGAAGAATATAGTTATCTGAAAATCGATAATCTAGGAACTTCAGCAGTGCATTTGAAGCTTCCAAAAGCCTTCATTTTTATATATCTAAGAGACTGCTAAAACCTTTCTTCCAAACTATCCCCGAGACGCCCTCAATTTCAATTTTGCAGGTATGGAGTGTACTTCAGCCTATAGTAGTTGCGGAAGAAAGATTCCAGCAAATCTATTTCACCCACCTACATGGTATGAAGTTTGGTTGGTTCAGATATTTTAACCGATCTTTACCACCATTACCCCTAGTTAAGTTTAAAGTAGGTGGGTCCCCAATGCGCAGAAAATGTTTTCCATCTGGTTCGCAGTGTGCATAATGGGCCAGCCAGAATCACAGGTTCAACGGTTCTTGATTCTAATCCGGTATCAGCTTTACATTGATCATTTCAACTATTAACATTGATATAGGAAACACAAATAATTGAAAAATTGAGTTGAAGATATGTTGCTTATACTGCTTAAGCAGAAAACTTAAACGAAGAATGCTCTAATTTTTATTCAGACGAAACTCAAAACTCTCTGACCATCACCTATATTCCTTAAGGGTTATAATATTTGATCTCCGCTTCCAAACGTATTCTGTGAAATGCTATAAGTACCATAAATTGGGAAAATAATATTTCGTGAGGTTTTATATTCAAGGCGTCTATCTCTGGCGCCCGGTTATAGAATCGTATCTTTTACTCAGTCTCGCAGAGGTAGGTGCCTGCCGCTTGCCCCAGTCCATAGTACTGGTATCAAGCTTATAATTGCGGTTAAAAGCGAAGACGGAAGAAGAAATTGGAATAGTAACTCGCCGCAGCGAAAAAGTTTAATAATAATAATAAATTCAATACATTTTCAATATTAAAATAAGTAAAAATTAATCAGAGAGAAAAGGGAAAATACAGGATTATACAAGGATAACCAATCCAGTGACCATCAAAGAAACGAAGCCAGGGAGACTCATAAATCTGGAAGCGCCAGAGGTGTTCTGGGCGGGAGCTGAACTAGAACCTGAGCCCTCGGCAGCAGGAGCAGGAGCGGGGGATCCTCCACTAGCTGGAGTGGAACCACTAGAACCCGAGCCAGGGTTACCAGCAACTGCAGAGACTTCTGGGGACGATGGACTAGATCCACTACCAGGAGCAGCAGGTGCTTCTGGGGAAGAAGGACTAGATCCAGAGCCAGGTGCAGCAGGAGAGCCTGAGCCAGAGCCAGTTCCAGGAGAAGCAGGGGATTCTGGTGAAGATGGACTCGATCCTGAGCCTGGGGAAGCAGGAGATCCTGGTGATGATGAGCCGGATCCTGAACCTGGAGAAGATGGATTGGATCCTGAACCCGAAGAAGAACCGGCACCACCAGCAGGTGTTTCTGGAGAAGATGGAGTTGAGCCTGAGCCTGAACCTGAACCTGATTCCGAGCCAGGGGAACCAGGAGAGGCTGGTGAACTGCCAGTTCCAGAAGAAGGAGGAGCAGCAGCAGCACCAGTCTCACCAGCAGCTGCAGGAGTACTACATGGCACTGTTATCGTAACATCTTCAGTGATTGTGGAGTAGAAGGTTGTTCCTGCAGATGTGGAACAAGGAACTGTAACAGTTGTTACCGTCGTAATAGTGCTGTATGATGTAGGCTCAGCGGTAGGCTCAGCGGTAGGATGTTGACACTTCTCACAGGGTATAGTCTTAGTAACATCTTCTGTAATAGTGCTGTAAAATGTGCTTTCTCCAGAAGTGGAGCAGGGCACTGTAATAGTAGTTTGACTAGTAACAGTGGTATAAATAGTACCTTCGCTGGTAATGGTTGCTTGAGATCCTTGAGAATTCTGAGATCCGCTGCCAGTTGATGCTCCAGCTCCAGATCCGGTGTTGGAAGCAGCACTGCAAGTTGAGGACTCGGCATACAAAGAAACAGAGATGTTGTAAGTCGAGTTGGCTGTCGAGATGGCAGCGTTCAGTCCACCATCTTGGCAATCAATTCCAAATTGGGAAAGGATTTGTTTACCGAGAGTGGCGAGCTGCTTAATATCAGCAATGGCCTCAGATGTCAAGTTAACACCAGCAACTGACGATGAAAATTGACTGAAATAGCCGACGGATTGTGCAATCAGCTTAACAGCCTGGAGAGCAGAACTTGTGACAAAGTCACTGTTGCTCTCTCTCTTAGCCAAACCACCACTAACGAAAGCGGCCAAATCAGTAATAAATTTACCAATGGCATTAACCAAGTTATTGAATGCAATCTGTACGTTTTGAGGATTGTTTGGTAGAGCCTCAAGAGCATGCAGAAGATCAGGAACAGCAGAAGCGATAGCCTCCAAGTCCTTATCAATAGTATCGGTAGTAACAGGACCACTGGGGCTGCCAGAAGTTGTCGATGCTCCAGCGGATGTAGTTGTAGCAACAGCACCCGTTGAGGCAGCAGCAGCACCGGATGAGGCACCAGAAGCAGCAGCAGCAGAAGAAGCAGCAGCAGAAGCGACGCTTGAAACTGAAGCAGAACATGAAGCAGCTGAAGAGGCAGCCGAGGATGCAGAAGCAACACAGGAAGCAGGAACTGGAGCCTCAGAAGCAGGAGCCGAGGTGCTGTAGGCCTTGAAAGCAGACGAGAATGCAGCTCCAATGGAACTGAAATCACCGGAAACTTCTTCAATAGTGTCACAGTCAAACTTAGAGTAAGCAGCTTGCTCCAATTGAACCAAACTACTGAAAAGTTGTGACAGATCGTTTTGAACAATTTGGCCAGCGCCAACACCAGAGATAGCTGATTCCTTGGTAATCAAATCATTCAACAACTTAACAACAGCAGGTGTGAGTGATGAAGCAGATGAAAGAACACTTTGAACGTCACAGGCAGCGAAAGGAGGGCTGAGTTTCTGGGCAGCTGCAATAGCATTGTTGATATCAGTTTGAATATTAGGCTCGCTCTCTTGGATACCCAAAGCGCCACTAATTCCTTGAGATTGTTCGAAGGCAGCGACTTGGCCATCAGTGACACCAGCATCAGATTGAAGAGCTGAGAATGCACTGATAAGTTGTGAAACAGCGCCAGTTGGAGCGCTACAAGCAGTAGCGGGAGCCTTGGTAACAGGGGCACAAGGATTGGATGAAGAACCAGCAGATGAAGCAGCGGCGGATGAAGCAGCAGCAGCTGAAGATGCAGCGGCGGATGAAGCAGCAGCTGAAGAAGCAGCAGCAGATGAAGCAGCAGCTGAAGAAGCAGCGGCAGAAGCGACACTTGAAACTGAGGCGGAACATGAAGCAGCTGAAGAAGCAGCGGAGGACGCAGAAGCAACACAAGTAGCAGGAACTGGAGCCTCAGAAGTAGGAGCTGAGGTGCTGTAGGCCTTGAAAGCAGACGAGAATGCACCACCAATGGAGCTGAAATCACTGGAAACTTCTTCAATAGTGTCACAGTCAAACTTGGCATAAGCAGCTTGCTCCAATTGAACAAAGCTACTGAAAAGTTGTGAAAGATCGTTTTGAACAATTTGTCCAGCACCAACACCAGAGACGGCTGAAGCCTTGGCAATCAAATCATTCAACAACTGAACAACAGCAGGTGTGAGTGATGAAGCAGATGAAAGAACACTTTGAATGTCACAGGCAGCGAAAGGAGGGCTGAGTTTCTGGGCAGCTGCAATAGCATTGTTGATATCAGTTTGAATATTAGGCTCACTCTCTTGGATACCCAAAGCACCGCTAATTCCTTGAGATTGTTCGAAGGCAGCGACTTGGCCATCAGTGACACCAGCATCAGATTGAAGAGCTGAGAATGCACTGATAAGTTGTGAAACAGCGCCGGTTGGAGCGCTACAAGCAGTAGCTGGAGCCTTGGTAACAGGGGCACAAGGATTGGATGAAGAACCAGCAGAAGAAGCAGCGCCTGAAGAAGCAGCGGCTGATGAAGCAGCAGCAGAAGAAGCAGCGGCGGATGAGGCAGCAGCGGAAGAGGCAGCAGCTGAAGAAGCAGCGGCGGATGAAGCAGCAGCAGATGAAGCAGCAGCTGAAGAAGCAGCAGAAGCGACACTTGAAACTGAAGCAGAACATGAAGCAGCTGAAGAAGCAGCTGATGAAGCAGAAGCAACACAAGTAGCAGGAACTGCAGCCTCAGAAGTAGGAGCTGAAGTGCTGTAGGCCTTGAAAGCAGACGAGAATGCACCTCCAATGGAACTGAAATCACTGGAAACTTCTTCAATGGTATCACAGTCAAACTTGGCGTAAGCAGCTTGCTCCAATTGAACGAAACTGGTGAAAAGTTGTGACAGATCGTTTTGAACAATCTGGCCAGCGCCAACTCCAGAAACAGCTGATGCCTTGGCAATCAAATCATTCAACAACTGAACAACAGCAGGTGTGAGCGATGAAGCAGATGAAAGAACACTTTGGATGTCACAGGCAGCGAAAGGAGGGCTGAGTTGTTGGGCAGCGGTGATAGCATTGTTGATATCAGTTTGAATATTAGGCTCACTCTCTTGGATACCCAAGGCACCACTAATTCCTTGAGATTGTTGGAAAGCAGCAACTTGGCCATCGGTGACACCAGCATCAGATTGAAGAGCTGAGAATGCACTGATAAGTTGAGAAACCGCACCAGTAGGGGCACCACAAGAAGTAGGTGGAGCAGATGTAGGAGCAGCACATGGGTTTGAAGCAGGAGCTGAAGATACTGGGGCAGCTGAAGAAGCAGCACCAGAGGAAGCGGCAGCTGAAGAAGCAGCAGCTGATGAAGCAGGGGCAGAGGAAGCAGGGGCAGAGGAAGCAGGGGCAGAGGAAGCAGGGGCAGAGGAAGCGGCAGCAGAGGAGGCAGCTGCAGAAGAGGCAGCAGCAGAAGAGGCGGCAGCAGACGAAGCTGCAGCAGACGAAGCAGCAGCAGATGAAGCGGCAGCAGATGAAGCAGCAGCAGATGAGGAGGCGGCGGCTGAAGAGGCGGCGCTTGAAACTGAAGCAGAGCAGGAAGCAGCTGAAGAAGCAGCCGATGAAGCAGAAGCAACACAGGTGGCAGGAACCGCGGCCTCAGATGTAGGAGCTGAAGTGCTATAAGCTGTAAAAGCAGATGAGAATGCACCTCCAATGGAGCTGAAGTCACCGGAAACTTGCTCGATAGTGTCACAGTCAAATTTAGCGTAAGCAGCTTGCTCCAATTGAACGAAACTGGTGAAAAGTTGTGACAGATCGTTTTGAACAATTTGTCCAGCGCCAACTCCAGAAACAGCTGATGCCTTGGCAATCAAATCATTCAACAACTGAACAACAGCAGGTGTGAGTGATGAAGCAGATGAAAGAACGCTTTGAACGTCACAAGCAGCGAAAGGAGGGCTGAGTCCCTGGGCAGCGGTGATAGCATTGTTGATATCAGTTTGAATATTAGGCTCACTCTCTTGGATACCCAAGGCACCACTGATTCCTTGAGACTGTTGGAAAGCAGCGACTTGGCCATCGGTGACACCAGCATCAGATTGAAGAGCAGAGAATGCACTGATAAGTTGAGAAACCGCACCAGTAGGGGCACCACAAGAGGTAGGTGGAGCAGAGGTAGGAGCAGCACATGGGTTTGAAGCGGGAGCTGAAGATACTGGAGCTGAAAAAGGAACAGCTGATGAAGCAGCACCACCAGATGAAGCAGGAGCTGAAGAAGCAGCGGCAGATGAGGCGGGAGCTGAGGAGGCAGCAGCAGAAGAAGCAGCAGCAGAAGAAGCAGCAGCAGAAGAAGCAGCAGCTGACGAGGCAGCAGCTGAAGAAGCAGCAGCTGAGGAAGCGGCGGCAGAAGAAGCAGCAGCTGAGGAAGCGGCGGCTGAAGATGCAGCAGCAGATGAGGAAGCAGCAGCGGAAGAAGCAGCAGCTGATGAGGAGGCAGCAGCTGATGAAGCAGCGCTTGAAACTGAAGCAGAACATGAAGCAGCTGAAGAAGCAGCTGAAGATGCAGAAGCAACACAAGTGGCAGGAACTGCAGCCTCAGATGTGGGAGCTGAAGTGCTATAAGCTGTGAAAGCAGATGAGAATGCACCTCCAATGGAACTGAAGTCACCGGCAACCTGTTCGATAGTGTCACAGTCAAACTTAGAGTAAGCAGCTTGCTCCAATTGAACAAAACTACTGAAAAGTTGTGACAGATCATTTTGAACAATTTGGGCAGCTCCAACACCAGAGATAGCTGACTCCTTGGTAATCAAATCATTCAACAACTGAACAACAGCAGGTGTGAGCGATGAAGCAGAAGAAAGAACACTTTGAATGTCACAAGCAGCGAAAGGAGGGCTGAGTCCCTGGGCAGCAGTGATAGCATTGTTGATATCAGTTTGAATATTAGGCTCGCTCTCTTGGATACCCAAAGCACCACTGATTCCTTGAGACTGTTGGAAAGCAGCGACTTGGCCATCAGTGACACCTGCATCGGATTGAAGAGCAGAGAATGCGCTGATGAGCTGAGAAACCGCACCAGTAGGAGCACCGCAGGCTGTAGGTGGGTCAGATGAAGGAGCAGCACATGGGTTTGAAGCAGGAGCTGAAGACACTGGAGCAGCCGAAGAAGCGGCAGCAGATGAAACAGGAGCCGAGGAAGGAGCAGCTGAAGAAGCAGCGGCAGATGAAGAAGGAGCAGCTGAAGAAGCAGCGGCAGATGAGGCAGCAGCTGATGATGAAGCTGGAGCTGAGGAAGCAGCAGCTGATGAGGAGGCAGCAGCTGATGATGAAGCTGGAGCTGATGAAGCGGCAGCTGAAGAGGAGGCAGCAGCTGACGAAGAAGCAGCGGCAGATGAGGAGGCAGCAGCTGAAGAAGAAGCAGCGGCAGATGAGGAGGCAGCAGCTGAAGAAGAAGCAGCGGCAGATGAAGAAGCGGCAGCTGAAGAGGCAGCGCTTGAAACTGAAGCGGAACACGAAGCAGCTGAAGAAGCAGCTGACGATGCAGAGGCAACACAAGTAGCAGGAACTGCGGCTTCAGATGTAGGAGCTGATGTACTATAAGCTGTGAAAGCAGATGAGAATGCACCTCCAATGGAACTGAAGTCACCGGCAACCTGTTCGATAGTGTCACAGTCAAACTTAGAGTAAGCAGCTTGCTCCAATTGAACGAAACTACTGAAAAGTTGTGACAGATCGTTTTGAACAATTTGAGCAGCGCCAACACCAGAGATAGCTGACTCCTTGGTGATCAAATCATTCAACAACTGAACAACAGCAGGAGTGAGCGATGAAGCAGAGGAGAGAACACTTTGAATATCACAAGCAGCGAAAGGAGGGCTGAGTCCCTGGGCAGCGGTAATAGCATTGTTAATATCAGTTTGAATATTAGGCTCGCTCTCTTGGATACCCAAAGCACCACTGATTCCTTGAGATTGTTGGAAAGCAGCAACTTGGCCATCAGTGACACCAGCATCGGATTGAAGAGCAGAGAATGCACTGATAAGCTGAGAAACCGCACCAGTAGGAGCACCGCAGGCTGTAGGTGGGTCAGATGAAGGAGCAGCACATGGGTTTGAAGCAGGAGCTGAAGACACTGGAGCAGCTGAAGAAGCAGCAGCAGATGAAACAGGAGCTGAAGAAGGAGCAGCTGAAGAAGCAGCGGCAGATGAAGAAGGAGCAGCTGAAGAAGCAGCAGCAGATGAAGAAGGAGCAGCTGAAGAAGCAGCAGCAGATGAAGAAGGAGCAGCTGAAGATGCAGCGGCAGATGAAGAAGCGGCAGATGAAGAAGCAGCAGTAGACGAAGCAGCGGCAGATGAAGAAGCAGCAGTAGACGAAGCAGCAGTTGAAGAAGCAGCAGCTGACGAGGATGCAGGGGCAGATGAGGATGCTACGGTACTTGAAGCAACAGACGAAGAAGAGCAAGCACCGTTGTTGGCAGGGGGAGAAGGACTGCTACCTAGAGTAACAGAGTATTGACTAGCTGCAGAATCGAAGCCAGCATTAATGGCAGAGAAATCAGCAATAACATCGGGCAGAGCGGCACAATTGAATTTGCTATAGGCAGCAGATTCCAACTGGGCAGTCAGGGCTTGTAGACTGGAAACATCACCGGAAACTAGACTAGGACCAACAGAACCAACAAGGCCAGTACTGAATACAGAGTATTTTGTTACTAAAGCATCCAACAAGGATACAATTGGAACTTTAGCGGAATCAAGGGCAGCAGCAACAGCCAAACTGTCGCAAGAAGATGCCGGGGAAGGAACGGCATTAGCAATAGAAGTAGCAGAACTTAAGATGGTTTGCAAAGAAGCAGCACCTTCCTGAACACTAAGAGCGCCATTGAGATCATTATTATTAGTGAAAGCTGCTACATTGGTATTGATCACAGAAGCCTGTGAAGAAATAGCAGCAATAGCAGTAACCAGCGAGGCAATCTCGCCAGCTGGAGCAGCGCACTGGCCATTAACAGTATCGGCCAAGCCAGCAGCTGCTAGAGCCCATACGGCAGAACGAACGAAGTTATTCACCATCACGACGAATACCAGATTCTTCGCTGAACGTGAAAAAAAGACTGTGCTGAGCTTTGATGTCGACACCGACCAAAATCTGAGGAGCCCTCATCTGTATATATATATTACTGTCATTAAATGAAAATCTATCTAGATCCATGGCTTGTAACACGCCGATCAACCAACGAAGAGCGAGACCCCTCAACGCGCCGAACGAAAAAGAAAAATAAAAACACAAAAATAAGCCTCGACAGCATCTACCCCACTAGATCATCTTTGCCTAAGGGTGCTCTTGCAGTCGATCTCGTTTGCGGTCCATTTTCCAAGGTCCAATCGTTTTTCAGTCTCAGTTGTAAAGGTCCTCGGATGTTGATTGATCGGCACCGATCTACCTAGAGGGGTAACTGTATGTCTCTGTTTTCCTGCAGGAATGTGTCCTGTTAAAGGAAGTATCGTTTGTACATCCACTAGCCTACTAAGGTTTATGTGTGCGGCCGGTTTGAGCTGTTCCCCGCAGCTAATACAGTTGGTCGGCAAGAAATCAGATGCCGAAGCTTCCAAAAGGCACCCCCGCCTAACGTTTCTGAGATGCAAATTGATTAATGAGTAGCCATTACATTAGTTTATTTCTGTTTTACTAAAGATTTGTTAGTGTGGGGTAGATGTGAGGTGGAAAAAGCAACAATGCTTTGCTCAGGTCAGTGTCGATCTTGAACATCATAGATCATCTATGAACATCTCGGCATGGCATCTGTCTATCTCTATGAGATTCTTCCAGCTTCACCGTTCAATAGCCTGAATCCTTGAACTGGTCTTTGACATTCATTATCAATCAAAATTAAATAATATTAGTTTCTATCTTCATGCTCAATGGCCTCAAGTCCCTGAATTGGGTCTGGGATTTATCAATCAATAGTCAAAATTAAATAATATTAGTTTCTATCTTCATGGCTTAATAGCCTGAAGTCCATAAATTGGTCTCTTTGGAATTTATCAATGGTCAAAATTAAAATATTAGTGTAATCAATCAAAAGAGAATCAAAATGTATTAGTTTAAACTAAATATTACATACATGTAGAGAATAAAAATTACTTGAATTTGACGAGGCATTAGCGCTTAAAGAAGAGCGATTAATCCCATAATGATACAGGTAAAGAATCCAGATACCTCAAGAGGTCCGGCAGCACCAGATGAATTTTCAGCTGGTGGGGGAGCTGAGACCTCAGCAGGGGCTGGAGCAGGTGCTGGGGCACCACTACCAGCTGGAGCCGGAGCGGGAGCTGATTCAGGGGTGGCAGCTGGAGCTGGAGCAGGACCTGGAGCTGATTCAGGGCTGGCAGCTGGAGCTGGAGCGGGAGCAGGTGACTCAGGGCTGGCAGCAGGAGCAGGAGCAGGTGATTCAGGGGTGGCAGCTGGAGCTGGAGCGGGACCTGGAGCTGATTCAGGGCTGGCAGCTGGAGCTGGAGCTGGGGCTGGAGCAGGAGCTGGCGATTCAGGGCTGGCAGCTGGAGCAGGAGGAGCTTGAGGAGAAGTTTCAATGGCAGGGGCAGGTCCATTGGGGGTAGAACAGGGAACAGTAACCGTCTGAGTAGTAGTTCGGGTCGTGTACTGTACACTTCCAGAAGTGGTGCCACATGGTTCAGTAACAGTGACTACTGTCTCGACGGTAGTCATAGAGGGAGCAGGACCATTACCATTGGCGGAAGCGACAGGGGCAGCAGTAGTAGGGACTGTAGGGACTTCAGGGCCTGCCGAAGAGCAAGGGACGGTGATAGTCTCAGTAGCTGTACGAGTGGTGTACTGAACGACTCCAGAGGTCGTTCCACATGGTTCAGTAATTGTTTTCACAGTTGTTATGGTTGTCAGGGAGGTGCCTGGTGCATTAGATGGTGCAGCATTATTTGAAGCAGGAACGGCCGCAGTAGAGCAAGGTACAGTTATCGTCTGGGTCGACGTATAGGTAGTGTATTGAACACTTCCTGATGTAGTACCACATGGCTCGGTGACTGTTGTTACAGTTGTTATAGTAGTCAACGAAGTTGCTGGACTGGCTGCCGATGTCACGGCAGACTCAGGGACAGGAGCTCCAGTGGAAGTAACCCCTTCACATGTGCCATGAGTACAAGGAATAGTCGAAGTGAGAGTCTCAGTAATCGTAGAATAAAATGTAGAAGACCCTACAGTGGAGCAAGGAACGGTCGTAGTAACGACAGATGTTACGGTCGTAAAAGATGTTGTACCATTAGAATAAATAGGCTGGGGAGTGGAAGAAATCACAGGGGCTACAGATGAAGTCACAAGTGGGCCAGATGAGCTCTCAACTGTAGGACTAGCAGCAGCACTGGAAGCAGCAGGGACGCTAGAAACAGGAGCGGCACTTGACGAAGCAGCAGCACTTGAAGAAGCAGCGGCAGAGCTAGGAGCAGCACTAGCAGCAGCAGAGCTCGAAGTAGGAGCAACGCTAGAAGTGGCGGCACATGAAGAAGCAGTCGTTGTGGCAGCAAGTGTGACACTATAGGTAGCAGCAGCACTAGAAAAAGCACTGTCGATTTTAGCAAAATCACTGGCAATATCAGAGAGGTCTGGACAAGAAATCTTTTCATAAGAGGTAGACTCTAGTTGAGCAGCAATAGATTGAAGACTGGTAATATCATTCTGAACAATTGTTCCTGCTCCGACAGAGCTGAAGTCACTGTATTTAGTATCGATAGAGTTAAGAAGAGCGACAATGTCTGGGACAGCAGAACCCAAAGCACTGGCGACTCCCTGAGCATCGCAGCTAGCGACAGGAGTAGAAAGGGCGCTAGCTAAAGAAGCTGCGCTTCCGAGAGAAGACGAAAGAGAGGCAACACTTGCTTGGATAGCAAGTGCACCGTTGATACCTTGGGCAGAGCTAAACGATTGTACTTCATTGTTCATACTACTGGCCAATGTTTGAATCCCTCCAATGACAGAAACAAGAGAACCAGCATCTCCAGTGGGTGCAGCACACTGGCCGTTGGCGGAACCAATAGCGGCTAAAGCGAATACCGCTGAGGTGATATGTATTTTAGTCATTCGAAGGAAGTTATTTTATTTTCAATTATCAAGCGAGAGTAAGGGTTAATAAAAACGATAAGACGAAGAGTGACGAGTGAAGATAAATGGTCTACTGGCCCTTATTCATAAACAAGAAAAAAAAAGTACAAGGAATATGGAGGCTCATTTATAAAATTTTCAAGATAACATTTAAAAAGAGTTTTGCCAACCATCTGCGGTTGCAAAAATAGAAGCTCTTTTGTCCTGGGTTTCACTGTAATTGTAACAATGTAAACAATATCAAAGTTCAGCTCCTCGCCTCATTTGCTTTCGACTGATAAGCTAAAACTTTAATGACATTATTATTTAGTTGTTAGGTTATTTTAAGAGACTTTGTGCAAGGGGCAGGGCGGAAATGGTGAAGCCTTTGCCCAGCCAGACCCAGTTCAGTCAAAGTCTAAGCCTATGTTTGTGCAACAAATAGGCGAGTATACAAGCGAATTTTTTCTATGACATAAAGAAGTGCAGCTTATGGTAGGTGAGTTACATGGCAACACCCGGACTCGCCTAACTTTGATTATAGGCGTCGAGCTATTATTATTTACTATGTCCTGTGTTGGCGCTAGACTTCACCAGGCTCGCGCCTTGTGCCCTATATAGGCTGCTACATTCCGTTGTAGCAACAATTTCTGAACAAGTAAAAATAGATATATGAGCGTAATAGAGCTATTTGTCAGGTCTAGCTATATCCACATTTCATCTCTAGCTCTCCTAATATCACCACCTATCTCTCGCTGACATCAGCCTGGCGTATCACCGTATTCGAGATCGCTGAAATATTATATTATATTCCTATTGTGTTTATCTCTGCCAGTCCCATTATGACGTCGACCTCGCAGTCGTCCACGCAGTCGTCCTCGCAGCCATCCTCGCGGTCATCCTCGCGGTCATCCTCGCGGTCGTCGTCAGGCCTCCTCTCTTTGCCGCCATGTCGAAACTCTGAATAATGCCGTCTGCCATGTCTCTCGTCGAATTAGGCTGACTTCTTGCATTCGCTATCTACTCACGCCCAAAGTGAAAAAGCAACGTTGCATAGGGGAGCAAAACAAACAGAATTTACTCATAGCAGCCACCAGAAGAGCACTCTCAGCAGCCTCCGGCGGCTGGGGCGCTGCCCCAGACCCCGTGGCTCCTGCTTCGCAGGAGATTGCTGGGACCGTCGACGGAACGACTCGAGCGAAGCGAGAGGAGCAGCGGGGTCTGGGGCAGCGCCCCAGCCGCCGGAGGCGCTCAGCCATCAGAGAAGACTATAACACCTGTAAATAAATTTACCTGGGCCAATATGGTCATATCCTGGCTGCTTGTATCGCTCGCCAGTTTTGGTAGCACATCGTTTCCTGGATCTCGATAGCGAGCTAGTCCTGTGCAGGAGATATGTACGCGATCAAACAGGCTGCTCCGCAGCAGTGCTTATCATCTCGCCATCCGTTTTGGATGCAGGCCATGCGCAAGTCACACAAATAATCAGAACTCCAAAACTTTAAATGGGCATCAATGTAGGGGTACGTCAAGCACTTGTTCAATTCCAGCCACTCTTTCCCCTATATTTAGACTTCCAATTGTTTTATTTCTCCCTTTTTTAAATGCTATTTTCAGTTTGCTGGTACCAGCCCCAGTCCCAATTACGGTTCCAGCCACGGCAATTAATCAACAGCTGTATCAGGGAGCTCGAAAGGGAGCTCGAACGAGGCTGTCGAGGCAATCGCACTACGGCGGTACCGGGCGAGTCACTAGGGCAGGCAGTAGGTCTGAGGCGGAGACCATCCTTCTGAGGCCGTGTGGCCAAGGACTCGTTAAAAACGGTCATGTATGTGGTTACCCCTCCAAGCAGGCTGCAATTTACCTAATAAGGAATAGAGATCTATTAGCTATTAGTGTGAGGGGTTCTCCGTGCATAACATGTACCTACTTAGTGGTAGCAGGTGTTCCCCGCCCCCACTACCCCACCATTGTTTATTTAGCTATTGTTATAATGATACTACCGAGGCGTTCACCACCTCGTTCACCTCAGGACGATCTCCTAAACGGCGGCGTCAGCGGCAGGATAGTTTGAGTAACTTTCGACAAACAAGGACTGAGGAGTGAAGCACAATAAAAACAATGTACTTGCAAGACAGTATTTCACGAAGCAATCTAGCGGGACTGCCGGTTGGTCCGCTGACATGGAACATTCTGAATACGACCCAGGTTTCATCTTGGGCGTTTTTCGGAAAGCATTCAGCATATCACGGCCTGGCCCGCCCATGTGAGACCACCCACCCAAGACACTCACCCAAGACCCCCAACTAAGACACCCCACTGGTCTAGCCCTAGTTGGACCTGGATTCTTCAGGAGGTTGGTTACCTTCAGGAGGTTGGTTACCTTCAGGAGGTTACCTTCTGGAGGTTACATTGCAATTATTTTCGCAAACCATGCTGTTTTAGAAATCTTCTCTCAATCCTGTTCCCCTTTGATGCTTAATCCGTCCTCTGGTATCTTGGCAGCAATGCTGTTAAGGTTACAGTCTAACGACTCACCCTGCCAACTAGAGATGGTCCTGCATACAACGTGATCTCCCACATAACTCTGCACTGGGTAAGAAAAAATGCGCTCCAAACGAGAGGTTTACAGAACAAGAACAGCTTAAAGGGGAATAAATAGCAGCGGGTCTGGTAAACAAAAGGGGGGGTTGAACTTTAACTGGGTGTACCTGCGGTGGGTCACGCTCACGCTTAGCTTGACGACCGAATGTTAAGTCATATAATCGACTCCTCTCAGATCAATTCGGTCTGAGAGACGATTTTTTCACTCAACTGGGTCTGATCTAAGTTTATTTTCTCGCTCTCGGTTTGCTAGCGAGACACGACCCACTCCACAACGTGCCTTTCTCCGACGGATTGTCCAGCCAGTAACCGGTTTCGTTTCTTCAGAAGGTTTGGCGACAAAAAATGTTTCTAAAATTACTCCTGCCGCCGCCTTGTACGGGTATGATGTAGCACGGTACCATCCACTTTAGTCAGTCCTTCTATAGTCAGTTCCTCTATAGTCAGTATGTTCCTCTATAGTCAGCAGTTCCTCTATAGTCAGCATGTTCCTCTGCAGTCATGTTCCTATAGTCAGCATGTTCCTCTGCAGTCATGTTCCTCTTGGTGGCAGGTGGCTCGGGTTGCCGTGACCTTCGCTTCGCGCAGCATGCTGGCTAAGAAATACCCACTGCTTCGTCGTCTAGGCAGAGACGGGCATATGTGGTGCTGCGTGCAAAGGTGTCTACCGGCTGGCTGGCCTCCGGCGGCTGGGGCTGTGCCCCAGACCCCCTGGCTCGCTTCGCTCGTTATTCGGGGTCCGCCTGTGAGGGCGGTGTCGTACGGTACTGTGTAGTGTGTGTGTGGTATTGCTGTATTGCTGAGATCTGGAAGAATTTGGACAGATCAAGGACTCCGCCTCCCTCGTTCGAAGCAGACAATTGCTCTCTGTGGGCGGTGACTGACTTCAGCTCCATTCACCAAAGACGAGAAGAGGTGCGGGGTATTGACAGATACAGCCACAGTTGCTGTGTGTGCTCTGTCATATCAAACCCGCCTGGTTCTTTGCCGCTGCCTTAGCCGTTGTCGATTTGAAGCTTCCATTATTGTGATTGCCATTATCAGCCTCAACTGGGACTACCTTTGACAGTGATAATCGCGACCAGCAAGTTGACGGTCTAACCTCTTTAAAACTAGTGGTCTTTCACTGGGGCCTGGATCTTAGCCCCACCTGCTAGCAGACGCTGATATGGGCTATGTCATAGATTAACGTATTCCCTTAATAGGTAATAATCCTGCCCAGATCAGTATCGTGCATGAGCGGATATGCTTAGCGCGATGTTCTTACATTCCCATGCATGAAAAATTACCGTGTCGTGAAGCGAGCCCTCCGGATCGCGCAAGAGCCGAGAACTAAGTGGGCTGGGTGGTGAGGGCAATGGACTTTTTTATTTGTTTCTTTGGTCTCTCTTTGAGGAGTCAAATATGTACTAGTCCTTTACAGTTTACGCAAGGTCACCAGAATGTTCTTACTTGCACTTCGATGCCTTTCTACGTTCGTATGTATGTATGATAGTTACTGCCCATATGGCCACAGTTGAATTGAATAGACAAAAATGACAGCATGTTCAGATCAATTCAATATGTATATCCAATTGACCCCGGAATTAAACAAGGATATTAAGTGGAAGCACTGAACCACAAGAATTACATGATACAAGTATGTATTTAGAAAAATAGATAATAAGACCAATACATGCTTCTAGCCACTGTTACACAGATTTACAAGGGTCATGTACGTCAAACTCGGGCAATGATCTCGTCTGAGAACTTCACTTCAAACAGCATTGTCACCATAGAACTCGGTCTGTGACTTTACCCAAACATAGTAACAAGAAAGTGTCTGCTTTGAAAGGTCATAATCCCAGATACTGATCGATATAATTGCATACAGCCCAGTACTGGAATCAGAGAGCGCTTCGTCATTTTCAGCGACGGAGAAAGATGGATAGAAATGGAATGAAAAAAAGAGGAGAGAGAGATCTGCTTTAAAGGATAGGATAAAAGAAAAATATCTTACCTCATATTAGGACTTCACAAACCAGGCACCGCATTACCCCTGGAATATCCTAAAGGGACACCATTATCGTTACTACGGCAATGGGTGATTTACCTACTTCTGCAATGCTTCAGGACGCAATTGGTATTTAGAAAACAGGCAAACAGAGCACATGAGAAAGCACCAAACTACTCGACCAAGGGAGTGCAACATTTGCTCTACTTCGACACTTCTCTCCCTATGAGGTGCCTCCGGCGGCTGGGGCTCTGCCCCAGACCCCGTAGCTCCTGCTTCTCAGGAGACCAGGATCGCTGGGACCAGTCGAAGTGTCGACTCGAGCGTGGATTTGGCTAGTTCAAGAACCAGGATGGTTTTATGAATTGGGATAGCTAGGGAAACCAGGAAACACCATCCATTACAAGAGCTGACAGTGTATCATCAAAGGCAGCTGGAATTGCTCCTTAAACCAAGGTTTTAACAGATCTACTGCAATATGGCTCTATACAAATATCCGCTCGATAGTCTCCACGAGTGGCATCAAGTCTAAAACGTCTATTGGGAAATATTATTTACAAGAGCACAACAGTAGTCATCTGTAGAGAACCCTACTATTTAACAGTCCAAGATCAAATTACGACTCCTGGTATTTATACTGATGGATGTGTGTATAATATATGTAAATGCAATCATATAATGCCACGCATAGCATGCAAGCGACTAGCAGTGTCTGATATACTCAAACCTATTTCTTTGGAGGCGGTAAAGCCAGGCGCTCTTGTGGAGCAGGAAGGGCTTTAACAAACTCCCGCACGGTAATCTCACACTTGACCTCACGACACAAATCACGACGCTCAGTTGCAGGCAAAAGAGGAAGGAATTCGACACCAGTCGAGCGCTCAACCGATTCAAGGGGTACGTAAAAGCTCTTGAGCGGTGTGTTGTTATCAATTTTTTCGTTAGGAAGAACAAATGCACCAACAGCCACCCCTTTAGGAGCTCCAATTGCTGGGGATGCTTCTTCACCAATAATGATTTTAAAAAAATGAGTAGGTACTGCAATATTAGGAGGATTTCCAATAACTTCGTAACTGACTCTCCATTTTCCGTCAGCGTCTCTTTTAGGTAAATAGAGAGGTCCTGTAACTATGCGAACAGAAGAATATGAATCAGTTAGCTTTCGACAGAAATTCTCAAAATGGGCCCAGTAATCGCGATTAAAGCCATCACCAACCTGAGGGCACATATTAGAAAGGAAAAACGTCTCGTCCATTGCATTTTGAGAGAATTTGGCATCAGCAGCTGGTGCTTGATGACCACGGTCATAACCACTACGGAAGTAGTCTCTCAATTGGGCCCTGAATATTGTTGGAACAGCAGTATCTTCCTTAAATATGCTGGATGCTCGATCACCGTCTCTAATTTTCAAAGACTGGCGAGTGACATGTTCAATGACCCATGCTGGGTTACGAGTTTTCCGATCATAGCAGCTTATGAATTCTTCTCTGCTGGCAATATCATGCACTGGACCAGGGAACCCATACTTCTGAAAGTATGCCGCTGGGTTGACGAGAGAGGACCTTACTACCGCACCTGCGCGTGACAGATCAGTACTCAGGGGAATAGTGCCAACCACTTCAGAAGTGGTTGTAGTTGTAGTTTCAGACTTCTTGCCCCACAGCATCTTGTGAAGAGTTTACAGTGTAAACAGATAATCAGCTTAAAAAGTTGATCACTGATTGCGGCTAGGGTAAACACACTACGCGAATGGTCGAAATCAATCCATCAATCGACTCTTTCTCAATTCCCAGGGACCACCACGGAAACGACTCGAGCGAAGCGAGAGGAGCAGCGGGGTCTGGGGCGTAGCCCCAGCCGCCGGAGGCAGGACCCAACCCCCCTTCTAAGGGGCCTGGCTGGGGCAACGTCCCAGGCTGGTTTATGCTAGATAAGTTGATTTTGATTGTTATGTACGGGTATAATGTCAGGTAAACGATTTGAGTTGAATATGAGTTTGAGATGCTGTGTCAGATTCGCTGGATATCGAAGGGCCAGAAGACCTGCTGCCTCCAACGAGCGTTTGCTCTAAGATTTCACGCTGGTGCTGACTCAAATCGTTCTGGACGACAGTTTTAAATGCAGCTCCATCGTGAGCTGCCAGTTCCAAAAGCGTCTTTTTACCGTATGCCTGTCGTTGCACCACAGGAATACCGGTAGTGTTATCGGCCAGGAAATAAGCCAACGCTGGCAGAGCGATTGCAAGGCCATAGGCCACTATAATCAGTTAGAACACAAATCAAGTCACTGGCGCATCCAACTACCAAGGCAGGTAGGTGATCACCATTACTAATCGATACTTACCTTGGGATCCACTTAAGGCCAGGACGAAGCCTGCGAGGACGTCGTTCACAAGCTTTGAGATTATATACACCTCTGGGGGCTTGTCTTCTTCATCAAAACCATGACCGCTAGTTATTAGAGAAATTAGAGGAGGAAGCGCACTTTCAGATAAAACTCTACCCGCTTGGCTATTAACAGTTGCCACCAACACGGTCTTAGCACAACCAGACACGGTAGCTGACAAACTGGGAATGGAGAGATTCTCAGCAAGCAACTCGCCGAGTTCACTCAGACTGGACGTTTCCGTCTGCAAAGAGTCTTTACAGACGGTAATAACCACAACTGCCGACAATAAACAATTTCGTCGTCTTGCTAGAGCACCTTCAGAAGTCTCCTTCGTATTCTTCAACAAGCTAATAATTTTCGAAAATGCAGTGACAACGGCCTGATCAATGACTTGGGCATCTTCTGCGCTAGACTCTCTCGTTTTAATCATCATCTGCAAAAGACGTTTGTGGGTTACGAGCAAGCTGGGGATCACCAGAGATTGGCATCGGTCGTCCTCGAGAAGTTTCTCAAATACGTACAGTAGACAGGCATAAAGGTCAACTTTAATGACCTTAGGGAATACCTGGATCATTGCCACCAGTGATTCCACACAATCTTTGATAAAGGTCGCCGTCTCGCTAGTTTCTACAAACTTATCTTGGGCTGCTTCAGAATCTGACAGAGCTGGGAACATAGCTGTGATGGGAAGCATAGCAAGTCTGAACAATTCAAACAATTGGTCTACACTCTCAGGAATCTCACCATCTTCTTCTTCAGGGCCATCGGTAACTTTGGCTCGTCCAGGGTGGTTCAAGCATACGTTGTGAACTATAGCCACAACCGCTCGCTGTTCGTCAAGCGTTCCAGTTAATACGATTCTGTCCAGCACATCGATCGTTTCTGCCAGTATTTCGTCTTTGTAAATAGCGACTCCACTTACTGACCTGTGGAGAATCCGTTTTAGTGCCAGTAGAACCCTCAAACGCTGGTCAGATGTGGTTGTAAGCTTAGAATTTGTGCTTCCCAGCGACTGAGATGGTCTAACAAGAGCTTCAAAACAGAGGCCGAACAAAACAAAAAAGAACGCCGCTGGCTCACTACTATATTTAATATCATCTGAAGACTCGCCGCTTCCTTCAGAGACCTTTTCCTTTTCATGCAAGATAGTGAATACGTTGTCACTATCTTCTTCAATCAATGAAGCAATAGCGTCCACCAATTGCAACCATGATTGTTGATACGTAGGCAGGATGCTTGATCTGGATAAAGACGAGTACATTTGATCAATAGATCCAGTAAGTGACCCACCTGAAGATGATAGACCAGTCGACTGTACAGACTCGAAGCGAAGGCGAGCGAAGTCTCGCAATGCTTGAATCCATAATGGGAGCAAACTCGGTATATATGGCTTCACTACATCGACCAAATACTCCTGTCCAGGATTAACGCTTGAAACCTGTAGCTCGGCCCACAATGACAATATAGCGAGACGTAACATGACTTGCGAATTAGGACTCGGTACCTTCAAATCACCTAACATGATTTGTGGACCTGAACAGCTCTCCAGAGCCGTAGTAAGGAGCTTGAGGATTCGTCCCATTCTGGAAACGTCCTTGATGATTCCACTGCCAATAAACGTAGCACACACTTTAATGGCTCTATATGCCAAATCTGGCGAGCTATCAGCCGAGAAAGCAGGCGTCAAAGCACTACTGATCTGGGCTTGATACTGTTCAAGCAACGAAGCCTCCCTAAACTCAGGATCAACTACATCTTGTAATTCTGCTAGTATTTCATCAAGCAATCCCAAACCAAGCAGTCGTAGTTCGAGAACTGAAGCCGTCGAACTAGAAAACGCGATTTTGATAATATCGCCGACCTTTGGTATAATAACGCTCTTCTCACGCAATTGCAGCGATTTACCTCTCAGCATCAATTGAACCAGTTTATGAAGACACTCAGTAGCCAATGCCCTTGTTTGCCAACGAAGAGGCTCATTAGCAAAGGAGGCGTCCTTACCACCATCACCACTGCCGTTGCCTGAGGTAGAGACTGTAAACGAAGTACCTTCTTCATCGCCCAATTCTAAATTACTAGGAGGTTGATTTGTATCTTCTCGGTCATTTTCCCCACTGAATACTGTTCTTGATTTGCTCAATACAGCTTGTACTCTTGATATCCACTCAAAAGGGCTCTTAATCCCGGTTTGATCCAGCCAGAATTCGATAAACTTCCTTAACGTTCTATTTTCAGGACTCTGGTCAAATGCCACCCATATATGTTTGTCCAAACCAGGACCTACCAGCTGGAACACGCGATCAGGCTGGGTCCTTATCAACTGATACAATCCCTCAATCGCTACATCCCTTAACGAATCATTATCTTTTTTCATCAAATCAGAATGCATTTTCTTGGCATAAGCCTCGAGATTGATTTTCGTAGGCGCGAAGATGGTCAATTCCTGGACGCACCGAGCCGACTCCAGTACAACAGAATTGTATTCGGAAAGCTCAAATTGCTGAATTAGCGTTAGCACAGTAGACATATTCCTCTGGCTTGCTTGAAGGTCTGGACCCAGCAGAGTAATAAGAGCACAAACACATCTGGCAATGACTTTTGTAGTAGGTAATTCAACATCTAAGTTGCTGGACACCGCAGACATTGTCTCATCGCTATGGCTTTCCATAAGATACAGTTTATCAAGAGTGGACAAGGTTGAAGAAGCGTATCCCATAAAACTCATTCCTGTGTGTTGAATAGTAACGGAAATGGATTCCAGAGCCCAAAAGTGGACAGTAGGATGTGGGTCATTAGCCAACGACATAAGTACCCCCAACACTGTCTTGAGATGTATGCCAGCAAACATTCCCCCTACGTGTTTCAAGATATATCCTAGAGCCAGAGAGTTTCCTGCCCGGCTATTGGGGTCTCTATTTGCGACAATCTCGTCAATAAGTGACTTGATAACTTCAGCAGCCATGGTAGATGAGCCGATAAAGCATAACATTCCTAAAGCTTGAGCAGAAAGGTTTCTGATTGCCGAGTTGCTGTCCCGCAGACCATACTTGATGATATCTAGGAATATCTTCAATACTCGAGGGGTCTTCAGCGCAGCTCGACGGAGCTCTCCAGACGCACCAGTACCACTCAGAGAGTAACGAAGGGCCATGAATACAGTCACAATTGAGTTCACGGCTACAGCATCTTTTCTGCCTGATTTGCGGTTTTGGCTACCAGTGGCCGTTGCGGCCATTACATACGTCCTTAACTGATCCAGGATACTTTCTTGAACCTTTGGCAGCTGTAATGGTAGAAGAGACACAAACAAACTGATCGACAAATCAACAATCGACGTCGCTACTGGTACACTCTGAGCGATAGCCAGTTGAGAAGACGATCTGTCGGACAAAAGCACCTTCTCCGCATCAAAAACTGGAGATTCTATTATGGGCTTGCTGATATCTACTTCTAGTTCATCTTCCCAATCTAGCTCAGCACGCCATTTTCGCTCGCTTTGGTCTGTCGATGTATCTGGCAAGATCTCGCTTAAAATATGACCATTGATTTTACTGGTAAGCCCAAAAGCATGGTTATCGGCAACTTCCCATATCGAATCAATTGCTCCAGTAGCGGTAGCAATCGCAGTACTCATCTCCGCCAAACTGCTCCGTTCTGGGTCAGCAAACATTGACAGAGCTGTAGTTAGAATATTGGCGTTAAATCGTTCGTTACCAAACTGTTTGACGTCGATGTGTTCATACTGACTCAGGCTGATATAGCACTGGTAAACTCGTCGTTTTACCATCATGTCACACTGCTCCAACGAAAGAGACTTGTCCAAGCGATGGGATATGTCATCGTCTAAGAGCTTCTTGGCGGGGATTGAGGAAGAAAACGACAATACATTTTCAAGCATGCTAGTGATCCTCTTAGCCATATCAGGAGTTACTAGCTGGGAGTTGAATGATAAAAAGGAAGAAATAGAGCTTAGAGCGCAATAACGTACCATGAGGAGATAATTAAGCTCTAGAGTGCTGTTATCTCCAAGATGCTCTTTTCCAGCAGGACGGTGAAGAGCATTCTTCCAAAGTAGCAACAACTGTGACAAGTGCACCTTGACGAAACTCGGTCCAAGCGCCATCAGCCCGCTAACAAATAGCCAACCAACCTGAACTTGCACTCCAACCGTGGTAACATTACCGCCTTTCTTCAACAATGAGGTCGCTGTCGTGAAAACACGAGCAGCTAATTCCAGAGAGGAGTACTGTGGATACTTCCTAGTGAGCCCAGATAACACTGAAGTCATATATGCATATCCTAGGACCCTGTCGCTAAGCGACTGTGGTTGGTCATGACTGGCACCAACTGCAGTCGCTGGAGGAGATGATGTTGATGCACCAGCAGCAAGCTCCTTGTTAATGTGATTCAGTCCCAACATCAACAAAGGCAGAAGACGGCCTGGCAAATTCTCAACAAACGATTTCAAACATAGACAAGCAGATACCTTGACCGAATAACTGGGATGAACCAGCAGCTGTAACAAGCTAGATTCCAAGAGGTCAGCCACTGATGCTACAGCAGGGCCTAGAGACTCAACTAAACTGCCTACACACTTCAGGGTTGCAACCAGTGGCTCTTTCGTGGCGTCTGTTTGTTCTCTAGAATTAACACTCGAATGCTGATTCGTGCCCACGCTCTTTGAATACTTATGCAAGATATCATTGACAAGCAGTTTAATAGCTGAAATCTGACCAAACTCACCGAGGATTTTGCGTGAAATCACCGAGTCAAGTAGAAAATGCATATGACGTCTGGCCATAATACTCTTATACTTGTTGTTACGAATGCCAGTGTTCGACAAGACGTCTCCCAGGAGAATCTGGGCAATAGTTCCATACTTGGCCTCTATCATAGTGCTAGATGAACTCATAAATAAATATGTTAGCGTCTGTATAACGCCTACTTTTGTGCGAGTAGTTAATGTCGCAGCTGTGTTTGTATAAATAGATCCCAGTAACACCAACGATTCGTCAAAGGGTAACGAATAATATGTCAACTGCTTTGTTTTTCCTGTCGCACTAGTAGCTGACGGAGCAGGCGAGCCAGTTCTTGTCACAGAAGCAGCGCCGTCTTCACCATCCTCGTCCTTGTCTTTTGCTTTTTTAGATTTAGCTAGTGCTGCTTTATGAGCAGCTGCTAGAGCCTGTTCCTCCTCTTTAGACTTGACAAGATTACTGAGCTGTACAAGGGCGTTTGCAAATGCGCGAGCAGCAGCCTGACGAACGAGCGCAAAGGGCGATTCTAACGCTTTTAAATACAACGACTTAAACGAATCAAAATCAGAGCTGCTTTTGAACACAATCCTCTGTGAAACCAGCGAGCCAAACAAATCGAACGCAGAAGCACCCACTTTGGCTGATCTATCAGTGACATGAACCTTAGCCTGTTTCCACAGATCTTTCGTCAGACCATCGTCAAACGTGTCACCTGCCGACGAAGTCACGTTTGTCAGTGCTTCTAACAGCAAATATCTGAAACCCGTATGCTGCAAAACATCGTTAGCTCAGCTCCCAGATCTTTTCTGGAATAAAGCACGTCCTTGCCTTCCCAATAACTTACATTCACCGCAGCCTTGAAATTCTTGATCAGCGACATCACTGTCAACGGAACCAATGACACAATCTACACCATAGTTAGTATCAAACATAGCTGTCGGATTCCGAGCTCGAGGCTGACAGAATCCACTCGACGAACAAGTCCTGGTGCCATTGGAGGCACCAGATCCATATCGCTAGTACTCACGTTGTGCCCGGCTACCTTGTAGATAGAGCTCAATGCTGCCACTGACAAGCTGTAGATTGTTAGTTGCAATTCACGTTTGGTTTGGACATGCCTCCGGCGGCTGGGGCGCTGCCCCAGACCCCCTTGTGCTCGCTTCGCGAGCAGCTCTCCGGACTGCCAGTGGTTGGAGGAAAAGAAGGAGAGGGGAGGGATGAGAAACGTCACAGAGGGAGGGTACCATCATCAGTAATGCAAAATAGCTACAGATTCGAGGATTTGTTGGATCAACTTACTGCTTGAGTTCATTGTATTTGTCGGCTTTTCCAGTGTTGATTTGGGCCAGCAGCTTGTTCGCAGTCTCGTACAGCTCAGTGCTGGAATCCGCACTGTATGCAATCTCGTAGGTCTTGGCAATGGCGATTCGGATGGCTTTTGTTGTCAAAGATTCCTTTTCTTCTTTTGATTTGGAAATGAATTCAAACAAATGACCCAGTTCAGTTGCAACGAATCGCTGATGGTCGCTGCTGAGTGTCGCCTGGTCGTATTTCTTCAGCTCGCCAATTACGTCTGAAAGCCACGATAGTACTAATGGTGCCTGCTTTTCACCGGGAAGCGCCTTGATTCCGGAGTCTTCAAACGTCAATTCCGTCAGCCCATCGACATGCTGCCGATTGGACCCAGAACTCACCCCAGACATCTTCAAATCAACCTCTAATACCCAGTCTCACTCCAGATATACCGTATAGGCTCGTCTGACATGTCGTGAAGTAAGCCAGCTCTTATATACGGAACTGGGTTAGGGCCAATTTCTCAGGGGTAAATAGCAGTCCTAATCAGGCCTGTTCAATTCTGCCAGTGACCATATTTAAATTGCAAATTGTAAACTGGACAGCACTGGAGACCCTTTGCCTCCGGCGGCTGGGGCTGCACCCCAGACCCCATGGCTCCTCTCGCTGCGCTCGAGTCGTTACGTCGACGGTCCACGCAATCTCCTGCGAAGCAGGAGCCACGGGGTCTGGGGCAGAGCCCCAGCCGCCGGAGGCAGGAAGCAGGCGAGATTACTATGTACAATTCATTAGTATATTAATTGTCGATGTTTAGGTCCATCCAGCCGAGGAAGTCGTCGCTGTTGTCGTTCATCCAGTCGATGCCTTGCATGAGCGTCTCCAGGTGGAGAGGGTCGTTGGAGGCGCCGGTGGAGTCGAGGAACGAGGCTGCTGTCGTCGGGTGGAGGCCGTTGTTTGCTGCGTACATGTCTCGCAGGGGTGTAGGCGGGTCGAAATGAGGGCTTTGGGCCATTCCCACTGCACGGGACGCACCAGGGGTTCGTGGAATGGTCAGATTATTGGCGTTATTCGAACCGTGGCTATTGATATTAGCAGCGTTAGGTCCGCCTTCACCATGGTTGTTGTTATTGCTAACGTTGTTGACACGAGAAGCGTTCGCATTTCCGGTTCCTCCTGTAGCATTACCAACCCCAGGAGTCACAGATCCACTGCCCTCGCCGAAGACGGTAAGCGCTGCATTCGGGTGCGTTGGCACTAGGGTGGTGATGGTAGTACCGTTAGGAGTCGTAATTGTATTGGTGGTGAAATCATCTTTGGTGATCTGATTGTAAAACGGAAGTGGAGGTATTGACTCGAGATGGTTGAATTGTGGAGGATTGGGTCCAACCAAAGGTTGTGGTACCTGTTGAGCCCCGCCTGCCACAGACGAAGGTTCCGGTGAGTTGTTGCTAGATGGATCATGGGTAGCTAGGTTACTACCGCCTTTTATGGGGGCTCCTCGTCTTCTTGCCTCGTGAACGGCCCAGATCAGCTCGTAAAACAACGATGCTGTCAAGTGAGATCTCATTCGGGTGATTATTCCAGACGATTGGGTTAATAAATAAGGGTGCGTTATAATTACAAAGTTGAGCTTTTCCAGGACTTTGGCTGTTCTGGAAATGTCGTTTTCGAGGTCCTTCCAGGCTGTAAGCATGTTTCTAAACAGCCGATGAACTGTTACCACCGACTGTCTTGCTGACTCGATATATTGTGGAAGTAGTAACGGAGAAAGGTGTAATCTGAATAATATCAATGCAGCAAAGGATACGGCATGTCGCATATAAATGGGATATTCAATTAATCGCCGATGTTCCACCAGTCCTGACATTATAGTAACAATCCTTGTTCCGTTCTGAAATGCGGTTACGATATATTTTGCTTGGTCTTCACTAGACGTACCAGGCAAAAACGCAAACACACACAGCATTAGCTTCATGTATCTGTAATACAGCTCGACAGACGGATCCGTACCGATTTCCAAAGTTTTCCCCAGCCTATCAAGCTCCTGTTCAAGAAAGTACAAAGTAGAACATCTACTAGGAGCGTCTAGTAAGCCGTCTGGCGAGGTGATACTGGACCCCATAAGAGTTGCCAGTTTGGAGTAGAATATCGATAGGATCAGTAAAGAGCGAAAAGACCTTGGTAACAGTTCATCTCTAGTCGATGTGTCTAATAAATAATCGACTTGTGTATTTGGTGGTAATCCGAGACTGGCGCTCCATACCTGTTCCGCAAAGTAAATACACAACCAAGTACGAGTTCGCCATTTCTCAGCATCAGGCAAACTTGTTTGCGATCGAGAAAACTCGTATATGAACTTTCCACGATGCAGACCAAGCTGCATAGCCACGCTCTTAGCGAGGTTCACAAACCGATAGGAACAGTCGTCCAAGACCTTTTCATTTGGTAAAGGCCAGATTCCCAGTATACACAGTGCTTGCACTACATGAGTTGACCGCGGCGTCTCTAGCCAGCATGCTTCAATCGCCATTTGTTTGATTAAATTGCACAGACTATAGTATAGCGAGGGCTCTGGTTCAGAAAGCGATGCCGTGAGAATGACGGTCCAAAATAGCAAATGCGATTGTTTATACAGCTCTTCAGCAGAATTAGACTCGATAATCGGGACATATGGGAGGAAATCGGTTATGAACCGTCTGTGTAATTCTTCAGCCCGTTGGCCAGACAACTTGACCTCTCCTACTGTGTATTCAACAACTACTACCTCTTTATTTGAGGTCGTTGCCGTGGATGCTGTCGTTGAAACTGATGAACTACGATGCAGTAAAGTGGTGGGAGGAGGGGGCAGAGCCCCTCCGCCTGGACTCTGGGCATTGGGAGTTGTCACTGATGAAATCGGTGGTAGTGAGTCTGGATGTGTATAACCATTACTGCTGGCAGTAGTGACGGTGCTGCCTAGTGGAGCTAGAGATGGACTTGATCTGGATTGAAGCGGGGCCAGTTGATTGCTAGGAGAATGCACATGCCCGTATGGAGAGTGTGGGCCATGCGGATTAGATTGCGAGTATGTGCGAGCCTGTGCTTGAGAATGCGATTGAGTATGCGAATGTTGAAATGACTGAGACTGGGACTGTGCTTGCGATTGCGGCAGCGATTGAGATTGAGCCTGAGAATGCGACTGCGATTGTGGTTGCGACTGACGTCGCAACTGCTGCTGGTGATGGCTATGCTGGGATTGAGATTGTGCCTGTGATTGAGACTGAGACTGGGGGTGCTGACCTTGAAGTCCTAATAGATCATGAGCAGCAGCTTTACTATTAGCTGAAACGGTCGAACTCGGTGATTCTGGACTGGTAATCACGTTTGAGTTAGGAGAGTTTCGAGCCATCTGACCCAGGGGAGAAGAGCCAGAAGGCAGTAATTGGCCACCACCGTTCCCACTATTGACTATACCAGTGGTCAGTAAAGGACTATCTGGATTAGTCTGCGCTATCACTGACACAAGCATGGACTCTCGCTTTTGTAGCGACTCGACCTGTTTCCGCAGAGAACTGAGATCCTCGCGTAACGACTGTACTTGTCCGCCCTTATGTGGTCTGAATAATGGGTCGACAATACACTTTCGACCCATTCTTTGGCATCTGGAACAGGGAATAGGAAACGTTTCCGAAGCATTACACTTGATTTTTTGCTGTCGACAATGTGTACAAGCACGAATTGGACGACTACGATGACTATGTCTCTTATTATCAGCATGCTGGGACGTGCCGTCTATATCCCCAGTACCCGCACCACCATTAGAAATACCACCATGTCCATCAGGTGATTCAGCACCACTGTCACTTTCATGCTCATCGTAAGGATGAAGACGATTCGACGAATCGTCGTCCTGCTCAGATTCTCGTTCACGATATCGTTCTCGTTCACGGTCGTCTTCTAGTTCCCGCAGTCGCTTGACACCACGACTAAGTGCGCTATGACCCGCAGCACCAGACCCTGTCGAAGAGTTCGACACAGAGTGGATAGGCCCAAAACTATTATTTCCACGAATAGGCGAGAACGATGGCGGGGAAGGGAAGGTGCCTGTACCACCAGTAACTAGCTGCTGGTCCATAACCGAGTTCCTGCCTACCTCACCTCCAGAGCCCGATATCGCTGCCATTGCAGTAACAGGGTTCATTCCAGGGGGGTTTTCAACTGAAGAGTCGGCTCCGCTAAAACGTCGATTTTCAGTTTTGATTTGTGCGCCCATCTGGCCTGAAGAAATCGATACAGAATGCGACCCAGCACTGCCAGGCTGACCATCCCCCCCAGAAAAGCTGCCATGAGTACGCCCGTCTGCACCGCTACCAGAAATTTCAGGCCCCACAGAACCACTCCCACTACCACTTAGACCGCCAGCACTAAACGACATAGCAAGACTTAACGGCCAAATGCACTGGAGAAATAAAAAACAAATAAAACAAAAATAACGTGTCCTACGTGAAACACATATAAAACTTCCACTAATCCGTCACTCGACGGAGCTCTGAAATATTACAGATTACAATTCAACAGTATCTCATTCCACCCCCCACTTCCTGCCTGCCTTACCACTAAATGGCATAACATCCCTAAAAAGGACTTTATCTCTTCCCCGCTACAGCAGGGTCCTGGACCCTTACAGAAATCTCAGGGGTAAGACATGCCTCCGGCGGCTGGGGCTGCGCCCCAGACCCCGTGGCTCCTCTCGCTGCGCTCGAGTCGAGCGAGGGGATGCCCAGCAACTTACTTTGACACCTGCTTTTCCCGGTGTTCTCGTCCTGGCACCCTGGCTGCCCAGGCAGTAGCAAGAGGATCAAGAGTATTGCAGAGAAAGCTGCGCTTTTGGTCTGCCTCCGGCGGCTGGGGCTCCGCCCCAGACCCTGGTTGCTCCTGCTTCGCAGGAGTCTGCTGGGACTGCGGACGTTTCGACTCGAGCGAAGCGAGAGGAGCAGCGGGGTCTGGGGCAGAGCCCCAGCCGCCGGAGGCAGGCTCCCACCACCAACGTGAACAAATGAGGTGGCAGTAGGACCCCAACCACCCTGAAGTCTCGACAAACAGAAATTTAGATCCAGACGTTGGTTATTGACTTGGTAATGCGATCCGCGGATGTGACAGATATGAGCATGTTCCAGACCCTGTAGATCGTATACCCAATGCAGACACTTTTATCTGATCCATACAACGGTCGCCTGTAACGGCGGGAACGCTGCTGGTGATGTAGTCAGCCAGATACATTACGTATTTGCTGACTGTAGATTTACGGAGAAGCTAATGATATGCTTTTCACCCTCTCTGGGGTCTGTCCAACAGAAGCCTGGACTATGGCACCCAGCCCGTGTTCTCGTCTTCCCAGCGACTCAAACTGTGCCACCGCCCACGTAACGACTCGAGCGCAGCGAGAGGAGCCACGGGGTCTGGGGCGTAGCCCCAGCCGCCGGAGGCAGGCACAACAAACACTTAATACAATAGAGCCCAGCCAATTGCATTGCTGCCCCTCTGATGGAGAAGGTCTCCGGGTATCCAGTTGGGACGGGTAGAGTATGTAGGGGTCCGTGTTCTAGAACCCTGCTGGCGATCGACCGCAAAGGTCGGCCGCGGGTGCGCTTCCGGATAAATGAGGCTAGGGCTCGTTTACAAAGCACGTAATAAGCTTCGAGAAGCAGCAGCCTAGCGACTTCCTAGCCCTGGCCCAGTTCAACAGTATATATTGTGGGGTTCTTGTCGTTGTCTCGGTCTTGTTTATCGCAGAACAAACAGCAAACAATTGTATAAGACACTCTTCTACAATCGCAATTACTCAATTGACCACTTCAATCGAAATATAAACCTCTCTGACAACAATGACTCTTTCTGCTGGTAGCGAATTCCCCAAGGGTGTCAAGTTCACCTATGTTCCTTTCCAAGAGGACCAAGAGGGTGTTCTTGCTTGTGGTATCCCAATTCCTTATGACACTGAGAAGAAGTTCCCAGGAAAGAAGGTTGTGATTGTGTCTGTTCCTGGTGCCTTTACTCCTACTTGTACCGCCAACCACATTCCCCCTTTCATCTCCAAGCTTTCGGAGTTCAAATCCAAGGGTGTTGACCAAGTCATTGTCCTCTCTGCTAATGATCCATTTGTCTTAGCTGCTTGGGGAAAGGCTCTTGGTGTCAAGAACAACGACATTATCTTTGCTTCTGATGCCAATGCTGCTTTCTCCAAGTCAATTGGCCATGTTCTTGACTTGACTGATAAGGGCTTGGGTATCCGTACTAGTAGATACGCTATTATTGTTGACAATGGCAAGGTCACTTACAACGAACAAGAGCCTGCTGGTGATGTCAGTGTTTCCGGTGCTGAAGCTGTTCTCGCCAAGCTCTAAGTTGTGTTTCATATTATATAGGCAAGATCTTATCCGAATAATTAAGTTAATACACTAAATATATTTATATACGACATGGCATCGCTAGCCCTAACTAGCACCGAGATTACCTGGAGAGATTACCTAGAGAACATTGAACATCCCCTGGATGTAGTGTTATTGGGACTTTGATGGCATTTTTAGGGAGCTAAGAGGTGGGTTGTTGGAGTATCACGGAAACATCCGCTGGATGTAGTCTTCGTTGAACACTGTGATGGCACTTTCGAGGAGTCGCTGGACGTTTACCCCATGTCTTCTGTCTTGACTGTGGTTCTGTTAGTATGCAATAATGTACCAGAAAGCAGGGGGGGTAGTAGCACTTACTAGACTATTGCGTGCTTTAATGCGTAGGCAGGGAACCCGAGAGCACGATGTCGATTACCAGATGTCATGTAAACATCGACCTTCGTAGAAGTACCTAGTAAATGGTTGCGAACGAGCTCGCCAATGTGCTCGTGTACTTCACTTGTGTCTTCATAAGTAGCGCCCTTCTTGACACACTCAGCGAAATACTTCGCAGTAGCTAGTATGTCTTCCAAATCAGCCAGTTTCTGAATGATGTATACATCTAATTTGCCGGTACTGACTTTGGGCTTGGTCTGCTCTGGAGGTTGCATGAAGTTAGATGGAACAATGTCGGGAAGGGGATTCTCACCAGCAACTAGCTCTGGTTTAGCGAATACCAGTTTCTTTGACACAACTCCTTGCTCTGTAAAAGCATGGACCATAATGGTCTTATCTAGAGCGGTTTTGCTCGATTGGAGTTTACCATAGACTATACGTAGTAGACGATCCACGTTCTGGGCCAAGTTCCCACTCTTTTCGTAAACAGTCAGCTTCTTTATCTTAGTTAAGGAGCTACCAACAACAAAGTCAGAAATTTCATCACACAGAATATCCAGCTGATGGATGTGATGCTCCTTTTCGGCTTTTTCAAATTCTTGCACAATCTTGTCGTACGCTTCTAGCTGTTGAGCAGGCGGCTCTTGGATAGTTCCATTAGCTAATCTCCGTTTTCTAGGACGTGGAGGAGGTGGAGGTATTGTAAGCACCTCATACTCTATTGACGTAGCGATATGAGCAGGAAAATAAACAATGGCCTTATTAATTGCCTTTGACCAATCGCCCCAGTCAGTTTGTAGCGCATCCTGTTTCTCAGTCTGATGTCTAGTGCGACCAAAAAAGAACGTGTATCGACGATTCAGCAGAATCCCCCATATAGACCGGAATAAGCTTAGAATAGCGGAGCGAATAATATTGACTACCCATGGCGAGCCTTTCCAAGTTGACTGTTGAACGGAAGGAGACTGTATGATCTTGTCGATTTGATGCAGACGAGGATCCGAAGCGTCACCAGCGACATGGTTCGGACGACCTCTCATGAAAAAGTGACCAACGAAATTGCTATCATTGAACTTGCGCTGAAAAATATTGCTTCTATCCATAGACCCAATATTGACCATGCCTGGACCATCGTACACCAACACACCCAGCTCTCTGAAACCATTGTGAATAAAGTCCTTGGTATTAGGCGAAAGCGCTTTGTAGCAGTCAATCAAGTAAAACACCGCATTCAACAGTCTTCTAAATATACTGAACTTCAGCAGCGACATCGTACTGGGACTGCGACCATTAAAAAACTGGAAATTGGACCCCGGTGGGAACAACGTGTCGATATCGAAGCCCTTGTACTTGGTTCCCTTGACCCCAAAAGTTTTAGGCGTAAGAAGCTCGAACTCAGGGACCACTAGCTGCTTGGGCACTGGTTGCGGTTCGTACATTCTGAGTCAATTTTTGTTTTGCAAAAGAGTCTGCCAAATAATCCAGCGTATGTGTTTGAGCGACAGCTGGAAGGTCGTAGTCCTTATCATCGCAACAACCCTGTCATGCCCTGCATATTTCAGGGGATCACCAAGGGATCTGCAGTGATCAATCACATTAGGTAATTCCAGGGGGTCAGTATCTGGAAGGGTCCTCTGCCTCCGGCGGCTGGGGCTTCGCCCCAGACCCCGTGGCTCCTCTCGCTGCGCTCGAGTCGGGCGTCGATGGTCCCAGGAACTCCTGCGAAGCAGGAGCCACGGGGTCTGGGGCGCAGCCCCAGCCGCCGGAGGCAACATGCGTCTAATAAATTATAAATTCCAAGTGCTACATAACAGGCCCTTCTAGTCGGTAGGCAAAAAGCGGTTGGCAAGCCTGGCGGCTTTGAAGCGGCTCACTTTGACTTCGGTGCCGTCTTCGTTGAGGGGCTCAAAGACCTGTTCTTGGTCGGTCTTTTTGAATCCTCCGGAGGTGTCGATGAGCTTCTGTCTCAGGCGCTGGTACTCCTCCGCGATCTCTCGTCTCGATATTTTTTGGTCGTAATCTTCATCATCCAGGTCATCCTCATCAAATTCATCGTTTTCTCGTTCATGTACACTCGTTGAGAGCACAGGCCTATCTTCCTGCTCTTCTGCCTGGCTGTCTTCGCTGTCGTCGACATCGTCGAATCCCTCTCGATCATGCAGAGATAGGAAATCCTCATCAGGTATCAGCGCTTTATCAAAATGCTCAGCCGCTAGCTCGTAAACGTCGTCGGCAAAGGGCCTGTTTGCTGAGGCAATTGCCAATCCGCTAGCAAGAGGTGTCTCTTGGTCATTCGGAAGGTTTAATCCTCCTCTGGGATTCATAGGAACGCCTTTTTTAAGGGGTCTTTTGGTTGGCGGTTGGAATATTCGACGATTGCTAATAGTCTTTTGCTTTGCAGTTCCTTGGGACACTGGTGCAATATCTGAGACCGGGCGTTTTCCCACACCAGAAATAGGTCGTTCAACAACGTCGGACACTGGTCGTTTAACGACATCAGACGCTGGACGCTCTATTATATCAGAAACAGGCCTCTCGACAACGTCAGATACTGGTCGTTCTACTACATTTGACACAGGTCGTTCTACGACACCTGACACTGGACGCTCTACAACATCTGACACTGGACGCTCTATTATATCAGAAACAGGTCGTTCTACTATGTCTGATACCGGTCGTTCACTGATATCAGAATGCGCTATTCTATCTGAGACAATCTCTTCAGGTTTTTCATATAATCCCTGCTGGACAGTCTCTTTCGTCACCTTCTTTTTGCCCTTATCGGTTATATTTCTGCGGCTGGCCTTGAATCTTGAGACTTTTTCTGGAATAGCAGGCTCCTCTTCTTCTTCCTCATCTTCCCATTCATCATTAGCTTTCTTAGGTTGGTCTATTCGCTCTCCAATTTCATATGTCTTGATTTCGAGGTTGGGAGAGAAGTTGACTTTTTTCTTGTCGCTCTGAGAAGGCGTCTGCTTTGCGAAAGGAAACAAGCTTCCTCGAGTACGTCCATATTCATCTTCATCTTCATCCTCGTCTTCATACTCATCCCCTTCATATTCTTCATAGTCTTCATCGCCTGAGAAATCGTCTTCATCATTAAGCTGATCAGCTATCAACTCCAGTTCCAGCATATGCTCTGGGTGAATCAAACTCGTTGTAGCACCATCCACTCCTCTATTAGCCGATTCTGCTGTATTTTGGGCCGTGCTATTAACGTTTTCTGCGGGACTCGAGGGTACAGCGGAAACTACCGACTTAGAAAGGTTGCCATCCATTGGACTCTCAGAAATTTCGGTTATTCTGCTGGGAGTCGCAGTTTCAACGCTGGACTTTTTATTTAGCTCAGAGCTGTTAGATGTTCTGGCACTGCTATTCTTCACTAGTCCACCGAATACCTTGCGCTCTGTCTTTGGAGGCCTCTCTGGTCCATACACGGGCTTTTCACTATTACCAGCAGTGCGAGAAGAGCTATCTACCTCAGTGATCCGGTCGTTATTTGTGGTTTCCACGTTCTTTCCGCTCAATTCCTGCTCTCTCTGCTGAATTATCCGGGACAAATGATCCTGTGCAAATGCTCTTAACTCATGGTTTTTGTTCTGCGGCTCTACTGAAGAAGAAACAACATTTCCGTCCTCATCAAGTTCTTCACGAATATCCATCATCGGCAATCCTTCTGCGGTGAGGAATTCGGAATCATCTACCTCGAAGGGATTCCCAGCTTCACTACCAGCTTCATTTGAGTTGTTGGTATTGTTAGAACTGGTAGTAGAACTAGCAGCTGAATTGGACCTGGAGTTAGAGTTGGAGTTGGAGTTGGAGCTGAAGCCGGCATTTTGAGTTGAAGTGGGTGACGAAGATGCAACTGACGACCCCGCGGGCGATATTCCAACAGGACGAGGAAGGGAACTTGATGGAGAGGTCGTATGTCCTGGGCTATTCAGTTCCTCTTTCTTGAGAATGCTCTTGAGAGGATTTTGCTCAGTTGTTACAGTACTCGCCCCTTGGGAATTGCTATTCTCAACAGGCTTTTCAATCTGCTTTTCAGAATTACCTCCACTGCTGCTACCAGCACCGCTATCAGGGGTGGGGTTTAGTCTGGCGACATCCTTAACAGCCCTTCTAGCCAATGCCAGCCTTTCGAGCTCAATTCTCATATCATCCTCAACTGCAGATATCCTTCTATCCAAGAAATCGAGCGTCTCTTGAACAGTCAAATCCACAAAGTAGGAGTCTCCTAAAGCTACCGTGATATGTGAACTATCGCTACCTCGCGAAGTGAACTTGCTGGGCGAAGTTTTAATTTTCAAGCTCAAATCGAGATACTGCGAGTATTTCTTCTGCAACGAGGCAAACCTCGCTTGCATAATCTCAATGCCGTGGTTAAAATTGGCCTCTAGAGATGTCATTTCATATTCAGCTGAGGTCTCAAGTTATATTCTGATCCAACTGCTTACATGAGAGAGATGGCTCAGAAAAAATTCGATATTAGGGTTCAACGACCGATGCCGCTGATATTCGACGCGCGTGAAGATTTCCAGGGGTAACCAGTAAACAACAGCTGGAGATCGAAACATCTCACCTCAACTCAGTATCAAACACAACTGCTACAATGGCGCCCTCTCAGCTCCAGATCAAAATCAATGCTCTCTCGAGACTCATGAAAGAACAGACGCTGTACGTCCAAGAGGTGCAGCAGCACCAGGACAGAATTGCCAAGATGAAAGCCGAAGACGCTGACGAGTACGAAATCAAGAAGATGACTGAAGTCCTCCAGGACACTAAACAGATGGTCCCTGACCTCAACAAACGGATCCAGACCACGCTCGACGGTCTCAAGTCATATGTTGTAAGTCTGTGCCCTAGGGTGGGTGTTGAGCCTCCGGCGGCTGGGGCGCTGCCCCAGACCCCGTTGTGCTCGCTGCGCGAGCGCCGTGATTTGGTTGTCCATTGGACTCCTCCGTCAGTCCATATCAGTCCTTGCGGTTCTGCGATGCCATTCTAGAGCTCTATCGCGAATCCACGTTCTGCCACGAGACTGTCTGAGGTTGAGCGAAGCGAGCTACGGGTCTGGGCAGAGCCCAGCCGCCGGAGGCAGAACACCTCCCCCCTCTATCAAATGCTAACCGTCTCGCAGGAGAAAGGAACTACTGATGAGGACCTGAAAGCCGCCAACGCCAAGATCACAGAGGCAGAGGCCTTTCTGAAACAGGCGGGTGTTGCTAGCTCATAGTCTGGGTTCTAGTGTTTCTAGTAATAAATTAAATACATGCCTTGCGTAGCGAACACTGGCGTACGCGTTCATATAGCGTTATAGATTATAAATACAGTTCCGTCTACCACCTCACACCTCCACTTCTCTCAGCCACTTCTCTCAGCCACCTCCCTTGCTCTCATCTCTCTACTGAGGTATTTTATGTTTTCGTGCTGAACTCTTCTTGGCTGGGCTATTTAGTAGCTTTCTTGCCATGCTCGCGCTCCCACTGCTCCATCGCTTGCTGCCACTCTTCCTCCTCGTTCGTGACGCCGTCGACTCCAGTAGCGCTTTCGCCCTCATGCCCACCTTGTTCGTGGAAATCTTGTGACTTGTCACTATTCCTAGCTGCCTCTTGTTCATATTCATCTTTATAGTCAATCCAACGTTCTTGAATGTCTACTGCTGCCGACAGATATCCGCCTTGTCTGGTGGCTTCCACCCAAACAGCGTCTCCGCCAATCTCAGTGGATCCGAACAGATATCCAGTAGCCTTGTCAATCACAGAGAGCAGCGAGATCATTGACTGCTTGTCTTCTACCGCAAGAACTTCGAATGCTACGAGACCAAAGTCTCCAACCACCTCAGCAATAGCTTCAGTCAGCCTGGCATATTTATGTCCTAGTAGCGAGGGACTCTCCTTCTCCACCAATGGAAACATGTACGACAAATCCTGTACTTCAGTATAATAGTCGAGATTGAACGGCAGTTCGCCATAGTTCTTGATAAGATCGATCTTACTCAGCACATTGATGTGAGGCAGATCAATCTGTAACATACTGCGTAGCGATAATAGCAGGATGGATATATACTGGCTAGGCGAGGTGATGTAGTACGAGTCCACCAGATGAACCACTACCAGCCTGAAATCCAGCTGCTTTTCCAGTGTTTTGAAGATCTTTTTCATAGCATTATGATGCGTATATAGCTCGACCTGACCGGGGCAGTCGAAGATCACATACTCTCTATTTCCTATCGACTTCACCTGGTTCACAAACTCATCCAAGGAATTCTCCATCTCCTCTAATGCATACATCAATCCTCCATTGGGTCCCAGACTTTCCGTCTCCATGATGTCTTCTAGTCGTATAAAGTCTCGAATGTCCAAGGAACATGGGTAGACTGTCTTGTCGTTAGCCGGATCAAGATTCACTACCGATGGCTTTCTGCCTATAGCACACAGGAACTGGTACATTCCATGGCAGTATGTCGACTTTCCCGAGCCTGGCGGCCCTAGCACGAGTTGTCCAAACGGCATGCCCTTCTCTCTAGAAATACAACCTCCTGCTCGTTAAAAGAGACAAACGAGAGAAACAATATTCAGCTGATTAAGCTGTGATCCAAAAATTCAACCCCTGGTGTATATTATATATTCGCCTGCTCTTATTCTTATATCAGTACAGATTTTACAGTGCCAGACAGCCTCCGGCGGCTGGGGCTCTGCCCCAGACCCCGTGGCTCGCTTCGCTCGTTTGCTGGGGGGATCAGATATCAGATGGCTGGACAGTTGCTCGTAGCCATTGCGGTTGGTGTAGACGATTAAGGGGGGCCAAGAGCCAATGTCGCACGCCAGAAAGAAAGCGTTCTTCTTCGCGCTTCCTCAGCTTTCCCCACATTGGCTGGCTGTATGCGTGACGATTCTCATATTGGAGTATTTCACCTGCGATATATCTGTAGTATTTCGAGCCCTATCTCAGGTAGTTGGATTCCAGAATAGACAGACAGTCAGCCGGCATCAGAGCTGAATCTGGGTCGCCTATTCTCAACACTAACCCCCGCAAACCCCCCACGGTCCCAGCACCGACTCGAGCGAAGCGAGAGGAGCCACGGGGTCTGGGGCAGAGCCCCAGCCGCCGGAGGCACACTTCCAGACCAGCAAGTGACCAGGATGTCTCGAAAGAGCTCCGCCTGAGGGGCATTTGGGCCCAGAACTGGGCTGCATCCGCTACACCGTTGCGGTTTCAGAGCTGCTGGTTCCTGCCGCTAGCTGCACTGCTGCTGCTCTGCTGCTGCTGGCTATACCGCCTCAGCTGCAGCAGTGATTTCAGCCGTGGCGGTTACCTCCAGCTTCAGCTTTAACGTTTACTCGTACCACCAAACCTCATCACCTCAACTACGACACCAAACCCATAGAAAGCTACCTTTGAATTAGAAATTGGCTTGGTTTCATCACTATAGCCGACCTGACCACGAACCAGCAGAATTGAACTCGCGATCTCTTTCAAATTGTCTTATCATTTTGGTCAGTCTGCGGTTAGAAGTTAATAGTAATACGTTGTGACGCCTGACGCCCTGAATCGCTACTGCACATCAAACGCGATTCCAAGTATCAGAACGTGTATCTCGTCCAGACTCTATAGAACGACCTTTCCATTGCACTTTCATTCACTTTTGTTCTGCTTTTATTGGATATAGACTGTATCGACAATAGCTAATTGCACTATCCAGTCTGTTTTTAGAGATAACTAACTGATCCTGAGAGGCACCTGATATACGTACAGGTATTTCCTAGCGGCATTCCTGAAAGGATTCTTGATACAGAGCAGAAATTCTTGTAGCGAACGGAGCTTGTTGGAACTGAACTAGAGCTCCTGGCACTAAACAGACCAGTTGATACTGAACGACGCTTGACACTTGACACTAGATTCTGCGACGCTTGAGGCTCGACACTTGATAGTGGATACTTGAGACTGGTACCTGATACAGGGAAGAATCGCTTATCGAAGAATCGAAGCTCCCAGCCCGAAGATCGAGATAACTGATATATCTATAGCGAGAAAGCTGGCATTGATATTGATATTGACATTGATATTGATAACTGATAACTGATATCTAATCATTGATAATCTGCAGAGGTGTTTTCGTCAAACGTCATTCGCTCATTTCTTTCTTCGCGCTTGGCTGTGAAGATATAAGAACTGTTCTCAGTTTGGCTTATCGTTAATTATAAAAACGAGCTAGCAGTCATCCACAATCGTTCGAAACATAACCAGTATTGAGCAGAGCTGTATTGTGCTGAGCCGCTAAAATGCAGAGTATAAAGTGCGTGGTCACCGGAGACGGTGCGGTGGGCAAGACCTGTATGCTGATTTCGTACACTACGAACGCATTTCCAGGCGAATACATCCCCACAGTGTTTGACAACTACTCGGCAACAGTCATAGTCGATTCACAACCCATCAATCTGGGACTATGGGACACGGCAGGACAAGAAGACTATGACCGGCTACGGCCACTATCATATCCCCAGACAGGAGTGTTCCTGATCTGCTTCTCGCTAGTGAGCCCCGCATCCTTCGAGAACGTCAAAACGAAATGGCATCCAGAAATCACCCACCACGCCCCTAATACACCTATAATCCTGGTTGGCACCAAACTAGACCTACGAGAAGACCGCGAGACACTCGACAAGCTGCAAGAAAAGCGACAGTCGCCCGTCAACTACTCACAAGGACTACAAATGGCCAAAGACATCGGCGCCGTCAAATACCTAGAATGCTCTGCCCTGACACAGAAGGGCCTGAAAGGGGTGTTCGACGAAGCCATCCACGCGGTCCTGACACCGCCAGTGGTCAAGAAAAAGCAGAAAAAGTGTCTCATCTTGTAGCTGACGCCCTGCCTTTCTCTCTGTTCTTTATTATATATTCATAGACATACGTCGTACTGTCATACGCCCTCTGCCTCCGGCGGCTGGGGCTCCGCCCCAGACCCTGGTTGTGCTCCGCTTCGCGGAGCGTAGGGGGGGCCCAGAGCACGACTCGAGCGCAGCGAGAGGAGCCACGGGGTCTGGGGCGCAGCCCCAGCCGCCGGAGGCAGCGCAGTTTCGTGTGTGTGTGTGGGATAGAAGATGGTTATTCCATTAAACGAAGACGTGAAGGGTGGATGGATGGGGCGGGTCCTGAGGAGGTTTCTCCCTCGGTGGCCTCTCCAGAGAGCTTTTTCTTGGCGGCAGTTGCTTTGGCTTCTTGGGCAATGCGCTGGGCGTGCTCTTCTCTGAGCTTCTCGTTTTTCTCTTGGATTTTCTGTCTTCTGGCAGCAGTGTTGCCGCCACCGCCAGCAGTCAGTTCGACGTTGATTTTGCGGTTTTTGAACACTGTGTGGTGCAGACGGAGAGCGACGTTGAGCTTAGTAGTGGCATCCGCTCCGTTGAACTCGACAAATGCAAATCCTTTTCTTAGTCTGACAGCAGCTGGAGCTGAGGCTTTAATGTGTTGGGTGAGCTCGTCGGCGTTACAGTCGTATGGAAGATTGCCAATGAACACGATGAATCTGTTTGTAGGTTTGGCTGGTTCCTCAGTCGTCTCGCCATCCTCGCTGGTTTTAGCTTTTTTCGCTTTCTTGGTCTTTTTGCTTTTCTTTTTGCTTTCGCTATCGTCCTTTTTGGACTTGGACTTCGATTTGGACTTGGAAGACGACTCGTCTCGATCTTCCTCAGCTGCACCTTCTAACTCATCTGCTTTTCTCTTTCGCTTCTTTTTATCTTTAGAATCGCTGGTTCCGTCAGTCTTTTTTAATTCTGATTCTGATATTGGCGCATATACTTCGTCACTATCTTTCTTCTCCTTCTTGGGCTTGGCTTCGACCTCTGATCCATCCTTCTTCTTCTTGAACTCCAGAGCTTTGAGTTGCTTCTTAGTGAGTTTCTTTTCTGACTCAGCCATTGTGAATTATGCCAGTACGTAAATGATTAATGGCAAATGAAATAAATAATAAATAATGATTTTTCTTCCAGAAATAGTGAATCTAAGGGACTATTTGCACTGGATGTACTTATCTGACATTGATAAGAAAAAAAAATACTTGATCGACGCACATATAGCCTGAAGTGCATACTTTACCTTGAACAGCGCTGGAAAAAAAAATTGGGCCCAACCGGGAATCGAACCCGGGACCACTCGCAAACGACTTAAGGTTATGAAGACATTTCGAAGAAACGTCCTACTGCCCTAAGCGAGTATTATACCCCTAAACCATCGGGCCATTTTCCTGACAAAATTGACTTTCAGTCCGTCACGATAACAACCAGGAGGAGTTCACAGGGTTAATCACCTTGCGTAAGAAGGGGGTTCCAAAGGTCATGCTACTGCTAAAACGTACCCCTTACTCTTGTTCCATCACTCATATCACAAGGCTAGGGTAGCAGTACATGAGACGACTATTTTGGAAGGTATGCGCGCGTTTTTTGGGTGCTTTTCGCCTCCGGCGGCTGGGGCTCTGCCCCAGACCCCGTAGCTCCTGCTTCGCAGGAGATAACACGGATAGCAGAGGACGGGTCTACTGAAGATAGGCTTATATACTTTCTGGGACGCCGTGAAGGCAGTCGTAAGGTGCGTATTCAGTTCTAAACCGACGTCCTTTCACTTTAGACGGTTTCCCGCAGCTCGTGGCCCTACTTAACAGAGTCACTGGTATCTATACCCCAAGCGGCGTTGGAAAGGACCACCAGATAGCCAACCAAACCCCACGATCCCAGCGCTCGCGAAGCGAGCACAACGGGGTCTGGGGCAGCGCCCCAGCCGCCGGAGGCAAAAGCAGGCACAGCGTACGTTGATATATATTACGACTAACTACTTCTTCTCGTCAGAGGTTTTAGCAGGTTTGGAGTCTGTCTCGCCCTTGGTGCCAGTGGTGGTGTCGACGAGGGTCGAGCCAGAGGCTGCGGCAGTGGCAGACTCGCCCTTGTTCTCGATCTTGTTTTCTATGAGGTTGTGGAAGGCGATGATGGCTCGCACAAGCGAAGACAGGTACACCACCATGAGCTCGTCGTTTGTCTTGACAGTGAATGCCTTGTTTAGTGAGGTGGTGGCTTCGTCGCTGGACTCGACCGTGGGTGTGGCGAGGTTGGGCAGCAGGTTGAACACATCTTGCAGTTTGCCGAGAATGACGTGGTTAACAGGTAATTGGCCATCGAGCACTTTTTGCAGATAGCTCGCTATGCCTCGCAGATGGTTGTGTAAACCTTGGAGCGAGGTGAGCTGGTTCGTGATTCTAGTGGCCAGACTGCCGGCAGCAGCGTCTCGAATATCGCGCAACAGATGCTCGACACCGATCTCCTCGGCCTCTTCAGCCTCAATTAGCGATGGAACGTGGACAAATGTCTTGTCAGATGTCGTACCGTCGTCCTTGATCTCTTCCACGGCCAAATAGGCGTCTGTAGGAATACCCACTGTCTTGGGCTGGACATCGACAATCAGCAGCAGAGGATCCTGGGTATATTTCTTGAACAATTCGTTGATCTGGAGATCCGAAGCACGCAGTTTGGGGCCTGAATGATACCAGCCAATCAGCTTCTCTTTAGCATTGACCTTTCTAAACATGTCTCTCATGCCTTCAATATAGTTGTGATCGAGAAACCACACGCCTGGGTTCTTCTCATCCTCCTCAAAAGGCACAGCAAAACTGTTGGTGACACGAATCACGCCTTTTCCACTATTGTCGCCCAGAATAACTCCCACAACTCGTTTCTTGGTGTCCTTTGCAATCCGGTTATAATGATCCACCACTGACAACAACACCAAGGGCGCCACTGTCACCGACGGCGATGCTGGTGTATTCGTGCCAATTGGCGTGGCCACGGCAATCTTCTCGTCGAGCGTAACGGGTTCTGGCATCTCTGATTTCGCTTTTCTCGCCTCTAATCTATCAACAGCGGGATCCTGATGGCGGTTTCCCTCTCTAATCCTCTACTTTGATATGTTCTCCGTATCACTCAGCAACCGATCCTCCTCAAATTGCCAGCTCTCTCCTAACCCATACCTCACGTGATATACACTGTTGGTGGGTCTGCCTCGGGCGGCTGGGGCTCTGCCCCAGACCCCGTGGCTCCTCTCGCTGCGCTCGAGTCGGTATTTGGGGGTCCCCAGAGGAATAGAATGTAGGCAAGCATGCTAGGGGTGTGATTACTGGTGTCTGATCGCTGTGTCTGTTGAAGCGCGAGATGTTGTGCCCTGCCGATCCATGCATGCTTGAAGGGAAGAGGGCATTCATATTGGGGCACTTTTGGTACCAGGGGAAGGGCGAAGCAGAGTCTGTTAGAATGAAACGAATATGGGAGAAAGGCAAGAGAGATTAGCGGACTGCTCAAAGTAATCCAATAGATGTAGATTTCAGAATTGACCTTCTGTGTAATTATTCAGAGCCATGTCAAAGATTGGTGGAGCACATATTCGAAAACTAACAAGGTAGAGGGAGATGCTTGCGAAGCAAGCACTACGGGGTCTGGGGCAGCGCCCCAGCCGCCGGAGGCAGATCCACCAGCCGTAGAAGTTATGAGGCCGATGCTACCGTGAGATGTCAACGAATAACCCATTCAATTAGTACATGATAGTTAATTAATTAAGCAAGGCCAAATGGAAAGAAAGGTCTTATTGGCAGTGTTGAAGTAAGAGTTAGTAGCTGGACTAGAGATGATGGGCCTACTCAATGCCGGACAGTATTTTAACCAGTTCTCTCAACTCATCGGGGGTAAACAAACCAGCCAGTGGGACGTCTTCAGAGCTGTTCTCATTGACCTGTTCGGGCCAGATGCTATCGTTAGAAGCGTTATGTCTGCTAAGTTAGTACTGGCCAATCCAAGTGGAAAAGCACAAGCCATGATTAAACCTACTCGTTTACAGGCCCAGCGGCTCCATCGAGCATCACATTTGTCACCGCTCCAGCTGATTCTGTTCTCAGATCTCTCGTCTCTCCATTATCGTGGTAATGTTCTTGATATCGCTCTTTTGCTTCTTCATATCCATCTTCATGCTCTTTTCCGTCTTCTTTTTCTTCATCATCTTCGTCATCCTCCTTGCCAGCCGCAATGTCTATATCAATATAGTCCTTGCACTTATCGAGGACGACTAGAGCCAATTGGTATACACAACACAAGGCAGCATGGAATAAATAAAAACAAGCTAGAAACAGAAGAATATGGTCCACAGACACATATTTCCATGCGCCTAGGAGAAACATCACACAACAGTGTAACGAAATCATAACCAAGGAACGACTGTTTCGTCACTGGCATACGACCATGTGCGGAAAAAGGTAAACAAACGCGATAAACCCCGCCACGGAAGGCTCAGGGGGTCTACGAGCTGCATGATAGCCCATGCCCCGCTGGGCTACTGCGCACCCTCATGCAAGATAAGATCTGATAAGGCACTGCTCCCCATCCTCGCCAGGGTAGACAGACGAACGCTCATATTCGGACACGAGCTGGTTGGGACCTGCCTCCGGCGGCTGGGGCTCCGCCCCAGACCCTGGTTGTGCTCCGCTTCGCGGAGCGCTGGGACCGTGGTCGAACGACTCGAGCGCAGCGAGAGGAGCCACGGGGTCTGGGGCGCAGCCCCAGCCGCCGGAGGCAGCCACGGACCCGATATCGGGCTGGTTCTGTGAGGTAGATAATACTGGGTGTTCAAAAAAATCAGCCCAGGCAGTTTGGAGGCTGGTGTCTGCTGTTGGGTGTAGGTTCCGCTGGCCCGTGGAGCTGTGTTGGCTGCATATGTAGCAGCGGTAATAATGCAGCTGGTAACGGCGGCGACGTTTGGCGGAACAGTTGAGGGCGGAAGCTGTCGCTGGCTGGGAGTGTGTTATTTTCTGGCCGCCAGATAGGCCTGGAGACAGATCAGTTGGCGACTGTGAAGAAGTGAGATAGCTAGCTATGTGCCGCTGAGTCTGTGTGGAGTGTCATGTGCCCTGTATATATCAGCGCAAACGGCTTTATCGTGGCTCTGTAGTTTAATCGCATTAGAGTTTAGCGGGGTACATACGGGCGAGGTACGCTCTTCTCCACTTTGTATAGGTATAGAGCGCCCCCTCTGCTCTTTAATATCAGCCTCCAGCGCCAATGCGTCACATGCACTGCCACAGATTCCTCTGCCTCTCAATCGGCTTCTTCTCCCATCGCTGGCTCAACTGTGACATCTGTGCCTGTGCTGCCTATGACTCTATCTACGTACGCATGCCAGCCACGCACCAGCGACGCACAGCCAGCAGCTTCTGTATGCTCCTCTATGCTCCTCTGTGTTTCTCCCTTGTACTGGAGGAGAACCCTTCAGCAATCGAACGAACTTCTTATCCGTGATCACAGTCCGTCCTTCTCAGTACTTTATCTAGCTCATATTCGTGCTCAGACGATACCAAATATCTGGCTACACACGAACTGACAGAGATGGGCTCTGCTGGCACCTGGTTCTGGTGCTGGTCCCGCTGGATCTGTGCGCTAGTCCGTAGCGAGAACCGTGGCAGCGTCTGCTGTCAAACTAACGTCCAATAGAACATGCTGGCATCGAATTGCCCACTTTGTGAACGGTACCGAATAATATCGCGGTGCTAGAGAATACCCTGAGAGCAGGCTGAACAGGCTGCCAAATCCCCTCCGTCCGTCCGTGCACATAGTACCCCACATCATTGCCGCTTGCCTAAACAGATATAGGTGGGGTTGTGGCAGGGAAAAAGCAACTATGGCGCTGGCGCATGTCACAGGACAGGGATGGATTTGGGAGAAAGGAGCTAGCGATTGCCAATAGTGCAATAAGCGACAACTGAGAGGTTGAGGTTAATCAGTATATAAATAGTGGGGTACTACCAGCAGGGTCGCAAATCTGAATCTCACTCAGTTCACAGTCCACTGAAAAACAGCTGATTCAATCGATTGACCCTGGACCGTGACTACACTAGGTAATTGATTTCTCAACATGTCCAACGAAGGAAAAATCCACAACGTTGTCTCTGAAGCCCACAACGTGGAGCTCGTGCACCCGCCTTCAGACTTCAAAGAGTAAGTTCGTCGTCACTGTTACGGGATTGGAGGTGTTGGGGAGTTCAGGGGGGAGGGTCTGCCTCCGGCGGCTGGGGCTGCGCCCCAGACCCCGTTGCTCCTCTCGCTTCGCTCGAGTCGGGCGTGGGGGTCCCAGATCGCTGGTTGAGGGTGCGATCGAGAACCGTGAAGTGGAGTTTGGAGGCTGGTAGAGAATCTGGCCAGCTCAATTGCTCAGCCCAGCTGTCGATTGGGTTGGAAACTTGATTGCGGTCTGATCTCTCAGTAGAAACTGTGTATTTCGATAATGTCCAGTCCACCCCAACCATGCACCACTTGAACCTGAAAGACCCCCCAGAATCGGATGGGACCCCCCACCGCTCGCGAAGCGAGCACCACGGGGTCGGGGCGAAGCCCCAGCCGCCGGAGGCAGGTCCCCCCTCCACAGAGACCAAGATCTAACAGGAACAGCAAGCACCCTGGCGAGCCCCATTTGAAGAACTTGAGCGACTATAAGGAGCTGTATGAGCAGTCGATTAAGGAGCCTGAGAAGTTTTTTGGCGATATGGCCCACAATTTGCTTGACTGGGATAAGGATTTCAAGACAGTCAAGGCTGGAGGTTTCGAGAGGGGCGATGTGGCCTGGTTTTTGGAGGGCGAGTTGAATGCCAGTTACAATGCAGTTGACCGTCATGCGTTCAAGAACCCTAATAAGCCTGCTATCATCTACGAGGCCGACGAGCCTGGCCAAGGCCGAACTGTCACTTATGGCGAACTGTTGGCTGAGGTCTCCAGAGTGGCTGCTGTGTTGCACTCGTTCGGCGTGCGAAAGGGCGATACTGTGGCTGTCTATTTGCCTATGATCCCAGAAGCCGTCATTACTTTGCTGGCCATTGTAAGACTTGGTGCTATTCACACTGTTGTGTTTGCTGGTTTCAGTGCTGGTTCTCTGAAGGACCGTATTCTGGACGCAGATGCCAGAGTTGTCGTTACAGCTGATCAGTCGTTCCGCGGTGGTAAAGTCATTGAGACCAAGAAGATCGTTGACGAGGCTCTGAAGCACACTCCTAATGTGACTCACAACCTCGTTTTCGAGAGAACTGGCAAGAAGGACGATTTACACTGGGTCGAGGGAAGAGATTTCTGGTGGCATGAGGAGGTTGTAAAGCACCGTCCTTATTTCCCTCCTGTGCCTGTCAACTCTGAACACCCTATTTTCTTGTTGTACACGTCTGGTTCTACTGGCAAGCCAAAGGGTGTTGTTCACTCTACTGCTGGTTATCTTTTGGGCGCTGCTTCAACATCAAAATACGTTTTTGATCTTCACGATCACGATATCTTGTTTACAGCCGGTGATGTAGGCTGGATCACTGGCCATACTTATGTAGTCTATGGTCCTTTGTTGCTTGGTGCCACCACTGTTGTTTTCGAAGGTACCCCTGCCTACCCCAACTTTTCGCGATATTGGGATATTGTCGACGCTCATAAGATCAGCCACTTCTACGTTGCCCCTACTGCTTTGAGACTGCTCAAGAGAGCTGGTTTGGACTACATCCATCACGACCTGTCCTCCTTGCGTACACTTGGATCAGTAGGAGAGCCAATTGCTCCCGACGTATGGACTTGGTATAACGATAATATTGGTAAAGGCAAAGCACATATTTGCGACACTTACTGGCAGACTGAGACTGGCTCGCACATTATCAGTCCATATGCCGGTGTAACGCCTACTAAACCTGGTAGTGCCTCGTTCCCAGTATTTGGTATTGACCCTGTCATCATTGACCCTATTAATGGCCACGAGCTGGAAGGAAATGATATCGAGGGCGTGCTAGCTGTCCGCAGCCCCTGGCCATCTATGGCCAGAACCGTCTGGAATGCCCACGAGAGATACCTCGACACTTACTTCAGACCATACCCAGGATACTATTTCACTGGAGACGGCTGTGGACGCGACCACGACGGATACTACTGGATCCGCGGCAGAGTCGACGACGTCGTCAATGTTTCCGGACATCGTCTTTCCACTGCTGAAATTGAAGCTGCACTCATCGAGCACCCTGCCGTAGCCGAGTCGGCAGTGGTCGGTATCCACGACGACCTGACTGGACAAGCCGTCAACGCCTTCGTGGCCCTCAAGACTAAACCCACCGACTCCACAGCGACTAAGAAAGAGCTGATTCTCCAGGTACGTAAGTCCATCGGCCCCTTCGCTGCGCCCAAGCAGATCCTCCTCGTCGACGACCTGCCCAAAACTCGTTCCGGTAAGATCATGCGTCGTATCCTCCGTAAGGTCCTGAGCGGCGAAGAGGACTCGCTTGGCGACATCTCCACCCTCAGCAACCCGGACATTGTACAACACATCATTTCCATTGTCCACGCAAGCAAGTAACAAACTGTTTTGTAATTTAATTATAATGATACTGATCCAGGAGAGGACTGCCTCCGGCGGCTGGGGCGCTGCCCCAGACCCCGTGGCTCGCTTCGCTCGATTCTGGCTCAGCGCCAGCTTTTGCTTCTTCGTCCCTTTTCAGACCACCAGCGTCTCAGCAACGAGCGAAGCGAGCCACGGGGTCTGGGGCAGAGCCACGGGGTCTGGGGCAGAGCCCCAGCCGCCGGAGGCAGTCCTCTCCCCAGCAGCTGACAGGACGGTACGAGAAGAGGGTCCTCTGGGGACATGGACCCTTTATGCGGCTCGTGCGGCATGGTATGTATAGATCGGCTGATATAGAACTTGAAGTTGATATCTGGACATTTTCGTTATCATATTAGGCCACAAAATGCTTAATTTATTCAAGGGATTCAGGCTCCAAGGGGCTAATATGGAGATTTTCCGCGTAAGTTAGTCTTGGGGGACGGGTGTTGGCTGTTCTCAGCTCTAACTTCTGGTAGTTTGCATTTTACGTATCATTTCCTCTGGCTGTGATGATTTACGTTGGAACAGACACCCATGAGAAACTAAATTTGCCAAATTTCTGGCCAGATCCGAACAGATTGAATATTCCACCAAAGGATCCTGTGGAAATCAAAGCGGAAATTGCTCGTCTCAAGGCCCAGCGTTTGGAACGGAGAAAGGTTCTGGAAGAGAGAGCAAAAGACCTTGGTATAGACTCACCTGCATCTCCTTCTTCCTCGTCCTCTGATCAAACTGGGAGTGCATCAAGCTCTTAACTTAGATGAATCCATATTATTGTAAATAGTTGGCCTCAGCGGCCGTTTTGGTGGCTTTATGTATATATTATATTATTTGATTACTTATGCAGCATAGTATTCTGGAATCAAAAAGGTAGAATAAAACGAAAAAAAGGGAACGAGAATCGAACAAAAGGTGGATTTGCATCAAATAGTGCTGTAGTAATATTCAGTGGGGTAAATTGTTTGGTAGTTGATGATTGTGACTGTGGTGGTAGTTGTCAGCTCGTCGGTAGTAGTGCTAGAAGCGTCTGCCCCGCTGTCGCCATAGCTCGGATACGAAATTTGCTGAGACACAGGGTAGTTAGCAGATTGCGATTGTGATGGCACTGTAGGCGCTGCTCCTGATACCACTGGTGGAGAAGAAAGAGCAGAAGACTGAACGACAGGTGCTGTTGCTGTTGCTGGAACTGGTGACGAGCTTCCAGAGGTCTCAAGGGAAAGAGGAGGAACGTTGGCCATGGCCTGTAGAGGACTATTAGCTAAACTTTGCTGAAGAGACGAAGTAGGAACTGATAACGGTGATGGGCTAGTTTCAGTAGGTAAGGGCGATGTGTCTGCCTCAGGAAGTGTCTGAGATAGGTTGGACTCTCCCAGATGAGGGCCATCAGTAGGTTGAAGAGTTACCGTATGATCAAGATAGACAGAAACATCATGAGCTACCGATACCACTTGGGTTACTAGTTGTGTCTGAACCTGGATCTTGGTAACTGTCTCTTTTACCATTATCTGAAGGGGTGGCTTTGCTAACTTGTTGCCGCCGTTTTTGGGGCTGTTATCTGATGGAATAGCAGCTGGAAGATCTCCGCCCCCAATACTTCCGTAATCACCTGGTCCTGAAACGGGAACACCAAGACCACTGGCCTGGATATCGCCGTTGATATTTACAGGGGCTGTCGATGGAATACTTGCATCTGCTGAAGATGGTTGAATTGTTTGAGAAGCAGAAATTGGACTGACTAATTCTGTTTCTGAAGTAAGAGGTAGAGAGTCACCCGAAGGACCAGATGGTCCGTCCATTATTGAGTTCAACCCGAAAAAACCGCCTACAGGATTTGCGGAAGATAGACCACTCGCAACAGCTGATACAGTGGCAGTGGCGGTATTGGGTGGATTAGTCACCATGACGATGTCCTTGGAAGTCATCGTCACAAATACCACCTTGGTCGAAACATCATCAACGTCTTCAGTCAGGGAAGACACAATCTCGGCAGAGGACGCAACATCAGCAGTAAGGGGCCAGCCTGTCTCACCTGGTGTCATTGGAGACATTTCGAAAACACCAGTGGGAGCCACAAGAGCCTCGAAAGTCGACTCTTTAAGAGTTGCCACCATAGAAGAAGGAATAACCTCGAGTGAAGCGTTGGAAGTAGCTAGGGGGACTCCAAGTGTACTTAATATTGTACCCTTGGAAACAACCCATGTTGCACCAACAACAGTTGCTAGCGTCAAAGACTCTGGAATCAGGAATAACGGCGTGCCAACCCTAGGAGTGACAGAACCATTTCGAGCTAATGGGGAAAGAATTGTTCCATTGGAGTCGACCAAGGAAGCAGCTAGTTGTGTACTTTGTGGCGTATTGTTTTGTTGGCTTGCCTGAGTGATTGGACCTTTAGATATTTTAGAACTTTCTCCATCCAGAGACATCAACGAACTCATCAATCCCGTTGCATCCAGAGGACTGGAGGTGGGAGCTGCAGTTAATATGTCACTTATCATCGAAGGGAGATCTGTCTCCGGTAGTTTCGACAAAAGGTCAGATATGACACCTAGCAATTGAGATAGCTGATGCGAAATAGCTTGCATTTGATCACCTTCGTCAGAACTGCCACTCGATACCATGGCAGGTGCCGAAGTGATGAGAGAAACACTTGAGACTCCTGCAGGAGTAGAAACTACCTCTGTTTGCACAGGAAAAGCCATACTAGATAATCCAATTAGTGAAGAGACTGGACTGGGGGAGGGCGCATTTCCAATAGATAAAGGAAGAGGTATCTTGCTAGGGAGATGAGCTTTGCTGCTCAATGAGGGAAAGCCTGACAACATAGGAATCGACAATGGAAAAACCGAAGGTACCACAGGCGAGACCGGAAGTGGTTGAGATGCTAAGGACATAGCTCCTGGTGCTGGAAGAGATGCCAAAGGAGATGACTCCAGAATACTGGATGAGAAACCCATTGGTGAAGACAAAGGCGAAATAGGGGGACCAATAGTTAAAAACGAATTCACAGGGGATTGGGGAACGGATGGAGAAGCCTGGTTTAGAACTGGAGAATTGCCCAAAATTGGTGAATTAGCCATTGCCACCTGTGAACTGGATGCTAGAGTCCTGATTACTGAATTGGCTGTAGTTGTAGGCGTTGAAATCAATTTTGGAACTGGAATTGGAGGCCCCATTGGCAAAAATGGATTGATCAAGGAATGACTTTGTAAGACAGGTGAGGGAGCCAGCAGAGAACTAGAGTCTGCTGCCTCCGCTGGTAATGCCATTGATTGTGGTTTGCTCTGTCCTGATAATGGTGAGCTTACAAAAGATTGTAGGGGTTCGGCAGGGGAAACAAGTGGAGATGATGGTAATGAGTAAGGGGAGCCAGCAGCAAATGATACTTCTGGTGATGATGATACTATATTTGAAGGAGAACCAACGGATAGCAATGGATTGGCTACAGGCTGAGGCAGCATTGGTGCCACTGAAGAGGCCGCTGGCGCTGACGAAACACCCGCCACCGAGTCTGTTGATAATGGTACCGCTGAAAATGCGGGAATAGCTGTCCCACCAATTGCCATTGAAGATGGCAAGCCAGAATTTTGTGCGTGTGATTCTTGAGATGCTGAGGAAACTGGAGCAGACGCTTCTGCTGGTGTTGTTTGAGAGGCAATTGGCATAGCGTTTAAAGAAGCTTGGATAGGCGATGATATCTCAGACTGGCTTATCTGCAAAAATGGATTGATTAAAGAGTTGGATACCGGGTAAGATGGCATTGAAAGCCCTGGTACCATGAAAGAAGCCTGAGACGACGAAGCCATTTCTGGAGAGGATTCTAAGCCTATGGTTTGAAGTGATGCCATCCCTAGTCCCATGCTCGAGGCTTCATCTGTCAGCGAATTCAGAGATTTGATGGCTTCAGACATACCTGTTTGGTAAAGAGGTTCGTTTTCGTTTAAAGACGACGGAGTTGGTAGAGCTGCTGAAGGCTTGGATGTATTCTGTGTTGAGAACACAAACGTTTGCAGTGGTTTAGGTGAGTTGACAAACGACAAACTAGGGGCCGATGACGATAACAACGTCGAAACATTGATGGTTGGCTCTGGGATTGCTGATGGGACGTCTGGGCTCTCGGTAATTATTGGTACATCTTTTAACGTTGATGGAATGGACAATGGCAGGCCGGGAGCAGAATAAAGACTAAAGACCTGAGAAACCACTATGTTTGATGTGACAGTTTTAACTTTGCTAGCATGTTGTCCCAGGTTATTTGTTAAAGATACAGTAGGTACGTTTGAGCCGTCGGTATTCTCGGCTACTGAGGGATCTGATCCCATGGCGTTAGCAAACACTAGCGAGGCGTTCTCTGATTCTTGAGCACTATTCTGGATAGTTGTTGTAGCAAGTTCTGTTTCCAATGAGCTTGATTCTTGGCCCATTAATGACTGGGTAGCAAGAACTGTCACAGGTGGGGGCGGTGAGAGAGAAACGACAGGATCACTTAGAACAACAGTAGACGTCTGGGGATTCGGCTCACTGACTGTCTGTGTTGAGTTTTGTATTTCGGAGACAGTTGATATTGATACAGTCATAGTAGGTGCCATAAAAGCAGTTCTAGTGAGTTCTACTATGTGTGTCAACTGATCGGCTGCCGAATCCACCTTAATCTCCGATGAAGATACAACATTTTTTTCATTAAGTTCGTTAATATGCTGATTTGCCATTTGAAGGAACTCAAGCTCGAAGACAGAGGCTGTTATGGATTCTACCATTAAGAGGAAGAGTATCCTCCATCGTAGCGACCGGTATTGAAGTAGCATTTCTTTAGTCATAAGGACCACAATAATGGATAAAAACTAGAGAAAAGCGAAAGTAGAGAAATAAAAAATGAAATGAGGTACAGAGAAAGATGAAAACGAGGAAAGAATAGAAAGTTTTATTATTTTACCTTTGTATTTAATGAAAGATCCCGAAACAAAGTCTCATGTCCGTAGAGCTAGTTCTATTATCGTTCACGGTGGCCAGTTCGAGAGCCTACGAAATATCCCAGGTGTTTCATCTGGTCCTGGCGTTATTATCAGAGCTTGGCTGTGAGCCATGTCGCACATCTTGCAAATATTAAGGTTCAATACAACCAATCTGTACCTGCATGATGTAGCTAAAACTGCATATATATGAGTTAATGTACAAATTAATGCACTAGGAATAATTGGCGAGAACATAAAACAAAAATTGGAGGCAATCGAGCACGAGGCATTATGCGACTATAAAGAAACAGATAATTGGCTATCGGAAATTATGAGATTGAAATGAGAGCACTGGTGACTTTCCATGTGATCTATCTGTTTTCCAAGGTATAGGTATATATCCACATACATATACCCGAAAACGAAAAAGCCTTAGCAGTTAGGGTGTAGGATGTCGCACCCGGACACAAAATATGGGGTATGGCTAGCATCAATAGCAATTTTTTCGATGAATGGGTAGATGCATTCATTTGAAAACGATGCAGGTACCACGGCAAATCTCGTGCTGTATGTAGCCAACAAATGTAGCCAGATAGACCAGCCACTATCAGATGACAGGGGAAGATGCTGGAAGAATGAAAGCTATAGTAAAACAACCCATTCTCGGATTTGCAGTCTAGATGCGAGTTCTAAACAACAGGTCGGGTATTTACTTCTGAACATAAATAAACATCCTGCACTGGCTTTCATGTGGTAAATAAACATCACATGCATGAGGGGACATTGTTTCATGAGCCCGATATTATCTCTTTGTATATTGTTGGAGGATGATGCCTAAAATTAGACCTATTCACAATTATTGATGCTCTTAGAACATACTCAAGGAATGGCTATCCAGCAAAAGGATAATATGTAGCGATGGTGGCAGTGCTTTCCGGTGCTGGCCAGTGCTGCAGGTGCTACCGAGGTAGTTCATCAATAAACAAACGACCCCATTCATATTACCTAGAAAGGTCATCACGTTATCCAACAGATATTATTTAAATTTTATAGCTGAGTGTTAATATAACAAACAACAAGAAGAAGAGATAAAAATACATTGCAAAAACTGGGGTACCTAGTTTCTGGGCTACCCCTGGTAATGCCTGATCTATAAACTCCTTTTAGAGAATGTGGCGCATGGTATCCGCCAGTGGTTCACAGGCGAAGCTGTATGCGTTGCATTAACGACATATCAGCGATATTGCCCCAATCTTATCTAGCCATTTGTATATTATCATACAATTCCCTAAAAGCCCATAATGGTGAGTTGAACTGGCACTATTGAAGGCCAATCGCCGAGGGGTGGAAACCAAATTGTCTCATATTCTAACAATTGACAGTCAGACTCGCAACCTCTGAACCAGGGAGCCTCTAATATCCCACAGGGCTTGCTTAACCGTCTCAGGGAATCGTCGCATCCTGTAGCAGTTATCTTCTTCCTTGGATTTAGAATTGGTATGTCCTTACATTATGCGAAACACGTCAGTGAGAGACTTCAGACTGATTGGATTAGAGAACCATTGCCTGAGAACCCGTGTGATAGTCGACCCTCCGTCTGACCCATGTGCCCAGCCTACACTGTCTCGGATTAGAGACCTTTTCATATCCAGTTTTTATGCATATCAGTCTTTTCGAGCCACTGTTGAAGTTGCATCCGGCAGCCCGTCGCAGGTCCGCGAAGCGGAGCACAATGGGGTCTGGGGCTACGCCCCAGCCGCCGGAGGCGAGTGCCCAGCCAGCGAGCAGCCCATACTAACGGAGATAGGAGCATTACTCACTTATTTATTCGGACTTCTCTTCACAAGCAATTTGTAAGTGGCATAGTACAGGGTTGGGCGGCATTTCTTGGCTAACAGTCGCAGTGTCCTCATATTTATTCTGGTGATCCTTCTGCTGGCGGCCGATTTCTGGAACACCAAGAACGTCTCAGGCCGTCTTCTGGTAGGCCTGCGGTGGTGGAACGAGACGTCGGAAAACGGCAGCAGCATCTGGGTCTTTGAAACTGCTGATGTAAGTATTTTGCCAAACCAGACATGCAAAGCCTGATTATTGCAATTTTTCTCTGGCTCTCCCTGGCTAGGTCCCTTCGCTGCTTCGCTATTCCCAGCACAAAAGCCTGCTCAAACCCTCCAAACGGAGTACAAACTCTGTACGGGGCCGAGCGGGCTCGCGAAGCGAGCACCACGGGGTCTGGGGCAGCGCCCCAGCCGCCGGAGGCACTCCCTCAAACACGGACCCACCCGGGTACGTGCAGACGGCGGGTCGTGCGCTAACAACGGTAGCCCCAGCGATACATCAACCCTATCGACTCCAAGGTATTCTGGACCATGATGTATATTACCCCTGCTCTGTGGATCGGCCTGGGCCTGCTGGCGATCCTGAAGTTTGAGTTTCTGTGGCTGCTGCTTATCGGCATCTCGCTCATCCTCACGCTGCTCAACACGCTCGCCTTCAGCAGATGCGACAAGTTCGGCAAGGCCAACAGCATCATCGGCAACGTATCCTCAGGCATCGCCAGCAGGATGTTCACTGGCGTCAGCAGCAGGTTCTTCAGGTAGCACCCCCACCCCAAACATATGCCATAACACTACGAAACTTCTCTCCCTCCTCCCGAGCGTCTCCGTCGCTCGCGAAGCGAGCACAACGGGGTCTGGGGCAGCGCCCCAGCCGCCGGAGGCTCAGCCCACCCGTCCCCACCTGCCTCCGGCGGCTGGGGCTGCGCCCCAGACCCCGTGGCTCCTCTCGCTGCGCTCGAGGAGTGACGTCGGGGTCGTGAGTGGGTCGAGGTCGTGTATTGTGGTTCGGATGTGGCCAGGATAGGAGCGGTGGCTTTATCTTATCGGTCGTAATATTTCCTGGTCGGGCAAGTGGATCTGATCTGGATCTGCTGCGAGATCGGTGTGCGTTGGGCTGCACAGATCGGCAATCTAATCTGATGGGCAGATGCATCGAGGAAACAGGAAGTGACAGCAGCAGCCGGCTGCTGGCGGGGGTCGTCCTTGAACCTTCCTTGTTGGCTTGGCTTGGCTTTCTGGCTTTTGTGGCTTGGCTTCCTGGTTTTTGTCTCCGATGCCTGCCAGCTGTCCTGGCAACAAACAAAGAACTCAGAGTTCTGGACTCAGAGTTCAGAATTACGAACTCACGAGTGCCGTGTGCGGAGATTCCCGTAGCTCTGACTGACCCACACAAACACAGCCACTAAGATAGCACGCAAAGCACGCAAAGCAGCCAAAGCACGCAAAGTACGCAAAGCAGGCACACAGGTACACAGGCACACAGGCACATAGACAGAATGGGGCTTAGAACCCGCTTCAGTTAGCCAGGTAATAAAGTCAGATGCAGATTCAGGGCAGACTCAGATCAGGCTCAGATCAGGCTCAGATCAGACACAAGACACGATATAATCAGCAGAATAATATTGGTTATGTCATAAATAACAGCCCGTCCTTGTCATGCGCCTTCTGGTCCCGAGGGGCCCGGCAGGATCGTGTCTTAGATTCATTCCTCTAGGAGTGCGCTTTCCGAAAAATGGCTGAGAATCTCTCTGATCTGCGGGGGTAGATGGCTGCCGTGTCGATGACCGCTGTCGATGACCGCTGTCAAAGGCTGCCGTGCCGTCCTCTTGCGTGATGTTCCATCGCCGATGATGTCAATCGCAATTCGCTGTTTTATTTCATATCTCTCAACTTTCAGTCCCTAGAAAATCTGTGTAGAAAATCTGTATAGCGTACATAGGACGGAATTGGCTACGACCAGGGCTCAACACTGCTGGCTAAACCAATTCTCGCGCAAAAACTAGATTCCAACCTTAGTCGTCAGATATTTATTCTCCCTGCCCTATGGGTGATCTGACCCCAACCTGCATTCTGGGGCGCATCAGTAACCTAATACGCGCCTGTCGACGGCAGTTTTAACAGCGGTAGCCGGTATCTCGCACGGCTCGACCGCTGTGCCCTTTCCCTTGCCTCATCTCATGATTTTAAGATTAAGTGGGATACAAGCAGTTGAATCTGCACTGAACTCTAAGAAGGAGAACTGAAAGTTGCAAGCACTGTCTTGACTATACGAGTCTTGATTCGTTTCAGATATTGTCGTTCGACTAAGAGAGGATACAGACACAACCTGGTGCTCCTATTAACTCAGAGAGCTAAATAGTTTCGCCTCGGTATTATTCAATATAGCTATTGGCGTGCAGCCGAATCACAATCTGGAGTAAGATACGGGGTATCCGCGCTATCAACAGCTGGAAATCTACGGCGTCAACAGCCTTTCTAAAGTGCAGGACTATTGGTATAGAAATATATCAAGCCAGCAATCATCTGTCATATCAGACGAGCGCGGACTCTGATTACAGTCAGCTCGAACTCAGCAAGAAGCCAGAGCTGACTCCAACAGAGCCAGATCGGTTTAGAGTTCAGACAAGTCCACCTCAACGTTCAGACCAGAGCTTGGGATATAAGGACACACACAGACTGCAACTGAAGAGCGCGCAGTTCAATTGAGCTGAATCGAGGATTCGACTGGCACTGCTTGAAACCTACAGAGACACGTCCTAGCGACGGTAGATTGAGAGTGTTGAGAGTGTGCTGTATCTAGTCGATAAGAGAGATTTGAGCTAACAGACATCGATTGGTTGATTGGAGGCCCAAGTTTCCATTCAATCTATTCAAGTCGATTAGTCTGTCCAGCTGATCTAATCTCAGATCACTTATAGGCCTTCTGGGTATCGAAGTGTACCAAGCGTACCGGACAAAGAACCACCACCATTAAGCTCAAGCCAACAATTAAACAATAGGAAGATAAAAGATCAAAGTCGCTATATGTTTTTGCTGACAAAATAGCATTACTACCTAGATACACAAAAAACCATTATGTCTGGTGACACAAAAATCTCTCTGGGGAGCCAGCGACAGCAACGGCACCAGCAGCGGCAACAACAACAGCAGCAACAGCAGCAGCAGCAAGCTCAGCAACAACAGCAGCTCCTAGCATCAGACTCACCAACTGATGACGGTCTAGCTGCCCTACAGCTGCCGTTTCTTCAAAACGATGAGATTTCACGATTCTTGTCGCCTTCTAAAGAATGGAGCCTGGCCCCTAACGACAAAGATGTGCCTGCTTTTGAGTAAGTATTGATTACGGGAGCTCGAACCCCAACTGAACCACTTCGGGTCCACCTGCCTCCGGCGGCTGGGCTCCGCCCAGACCTGGTTGTGCTCGCTTCGCGAGTAGCGGGTCGTGACAAGGTCGTTATTCCACAGATTGATATAACTAACACAGCTACAGCGACGTTGAGAATGCCCCACCAGCCGATTTCTTTGGCCACTATGCGAATCCAAATCTATTCGTGCCAAATCAAGGTGGATCCTTGGGCCAGGTGTACAACATGTTTGAAGCTGCTGCTCAGAACCAGTTTTCGCCATACTATAATGAGATGCACCAAGGGACCCCTCAGACACTGACGGCCGAGTCTCAGCTATATAATCAATTACGACAAAATCAGATGGCCACTCCAACATCTGCCGAAGGACAGATTCAAGACCAAGTCCAGACACAAGCTCAAGGTCAAGGCCAAAGCGCGAACCAGAATCCAATGCAAGGACAAAACCAAATTCAATTTAGGAACCAACGACAGGGCCAATTGACTCCAATTCCAGGCCAGAATCAGAGTCTGTCGGGAACAACAACACCAAGAGGGTTTGATCAGAGTGGTAATGCTATAGATTCTCCATTTCAATCATTTCTATCGAATCTTGGAGAATCGCCAAATTTTATTAACCCAAGTGGATCAGGTGCCGATGCGAAGTTCTATGTTCTCAATTCCAACTCTCTAAGTATCGCCTCTCCAGCAACAGATATGAATAGTGATCAAGTAGTTTCGGATGGATCTGGTATTGATGTATCAAGCAGGCCTGCAATGCAAATTCCTTTCGCAAATACACCAAGCGCACAAACACAGGCTATCAATAACAGTCTTTTAGATCCAAATCACAAGAAGGGGGTTGTTTCGAGTGCCGCGAGCCCAGCTGTTTACCGGGGTGCTACTAGTATAATCGGTAACCACTCGCTGGATCCAGCACAACGAAGGAGCGACAGCATGGACGAAGGAATTCGCCAACATCTAAACTCTGCCAAATATCTGGTGTTCTTGCCTGCTGAAAAAGAAACTGTGCTCTACGATATGAGAGGAAACAGGACAGAAATTGACCTCACGGTTACGTTGTCAGGTAACTTTTTCTTAAGTGAACCTCATCCGTCGTCGTCCGCCAACAATGTCAATGATAACGAGCAATCATCAACCGGCAACAGCACTACTAATGGCACGGAAGGCGGTGGTAGTGGCAGTATAAAACAAGAACCCCAAACATCGTCCAATGCTACCACCACAAACGAAGCCAAAAGCTCCCCAGAGCTGTCATCGAATGAGTCACCTACGTCCGAGAAGAAAGAGTTCAAAGACTTGATGAAATATGATTTGACTTTCTACCGAAGGAACCTGTTTCATGTTAGTGCAACTGTATCAAATGCGCATAACGCAGTATATGCGGGTAACTCCGAAAATCCTCTACTGCGATCACGAATCCTATCGCTTTCATTGGCAGTGAATGTGTTGGATGATAAAACTCCAAAGCAGCTTCTTTGTTGTGGGCCAAAATCGAATTTTGGGCCCAACGACCCTAAATCAGAAAGCCAGGAACCAGCCGTTAAACTTATATATCCGAAAAGTTCTGGCTACGACGAAGTTGTCAACTGGAAACGACTACAATTCCGCACAGCTACTGCGCATAATGGGCGTAAAAAGCTTCAGAACTACTTTTCCGTCTGTGTTTCTGTATATGCCGAACTTGAAAATGCCCAGCGGGTGTCGCTGGTAAAGAGTTACTCTCGACCCATTGTGGTGCGTGGACGAAACCCTCGTTTCTACCAAAACCGTGACAACATCTTTATCCCAGATGGATCCACAGGCAGAGGTCCTCTTGGCGGATTAGATAGAAAGCTTCTAAGCAACACATTCAAGTCTGAAGAAGCAGATGAAAAGCCCCTGAATCCGATGAAATTGACGGGTAGCACGAATCTACCAGCCCCACAACCACATTCAGAACAAACGGGTAGCACCAACAATGGCACTGGAAAGCCTGTATCTATAAAACAGGAACGATGGAGCACTAGTTCTGAAACCAGCAATGCGAAAGCAACAGCTGGCCCAGCAGGCGCGCTCTCTCTGGGAGAAGATGATACTCATTCTGACGATAGCCCGGGCTATGTGCTCAAGATGAACCCTGGGGAAGATGGGTTATCTCCCAAGAACAAGTCTGCCTCACAGAACCGCGACATCGATTACGAGTACTTTCCTATGCCTCTCAACTACTGGCTTCCACCTGTTGAGGTTGTGTATAGACCGCACTCCATCCACCATCCATTGAAGCTCCCGACCAACAACTCTCAGGGAAAACAAACACAACTGCAGCTTCAACAGCAGCAACAGCAGGTACCGGTATCGCAGTCCCAGCTCAAGTCTGACAGACACCCCAAACGGTACTTCTCCTCCGTGGAGTAGCACCGCGAGGACCCTATTTATGTAATATTAGCACTGTGGCATATAACGAAGATGACGATTGTATAATATATTGATTTTACTTGCAAGGGTGACTCTGCCTCCGGCGGCTGGGGCTCTGCCCCAGACCCCGTAGCTCCTCTCGCTTCGCTCGAGTCGGACGACGGTCCCAGAGAGCTCGCGCAGCGAGCACCACGGGGTCTGGGGCAGAGCCCCAGCCGCCGGAGGCAGAGAGCCAAGGGTGATATGAATATTAAATAGTTCATGCCAGCGTTGGCTATAAATAGATACTATGTACATGATCAGAGGTGATCGGGCTTGGTTCGAGCGTCATGCTCTGGTTTGTTTAAAATGTTGTAGTACTGTGAAGAGGTCTGTTCTGCGCGATGATAGCTGGCTAGTAAGTAGGACAGCTCCTTCCTGGATTGCTCATCTTCCATTTCTTCAATCTTGTTAATGAGATCCGCAACCTGGTACTTCTTCCAATGGAACAGTTTGATTGTGGACCGGATCAGCTTCAGAGCTTGGTCGATGTCACCACATTTTGTGTGTAGTTCGACCATGCTTTGGGCAAAAGAGAAATCCGAGCTTTTGCGTACCTTTTCTGGTAGTTGTTTGAATGCAGGCGTTCTACGGTACAGACCTCTTTCAGTCCATACTTTCTGAGCGAAATTCATGTTACTGGCAGCCACAGAGGCCTTGATTGCGAGGTCGTAAGTGTTCCAGTTACGAGGAACCGCTCGAAACGATCGGTCTATAGAGACTGCGGTCTCCGATTCATTCTCAGCTTCCATCTCTTCTATAAGCACGGCATTATTGACAGGTTCGTCTGGTTTATCAAAGAAAGTAACGTCATTATAACGCGAGCAGAACTCTTTGAAATTGCCAAATTTTAGGGGTATTTTCAGGTAGGTCAAAAGTACTTTCGAGTTGACCATTGATGGCATGAAATCGCTGAAGAAGTCGAGTAGAGCTTTCGATTCCGCTAGGACTTGCGAGTATGAGTGCAGCATCGTTGCAGGAATGAAAGGTGGCATTGACTGTGAAGCATCTGGGTTTGAGAAAGACGTCAGGTTATCATCTAGGAAAAAGCTCGAACGAATCTTAATACCCAACTCAGACGCCATGACAGGCGAGAACACACCTGGTTTATAATTTGAGTACGAATTGAGCAAGCAATTAAAGGCGAAGGAATCAGGATATGACATCGAGTTCGTACATAGCTGGCGAAACATGGCACGTGCTAGCAGTACTTCTCCTGTCTCTCCGCACAAGTAAAGAAGTGCATTGATTGATTTACGGTCGATCTCAAAACCTTTGTCCTTCATTTCTATGAGATACTTCCATGCTTGAATATGCGTTCGCTCATCTCTAGCACAAGCAAAAATTAATGTGTTGTATGTTTCCGCATTGGGCTCTAAAGGGTTCATGGGTCTCGTAGTCATTTCATTCAAAAGGTCAAGCACCTTTTCAATATTGTGTTGTTTAGCTGCTGCTAAGAGAAGTGAGTTATAAATTCTAATGTCAGGTTGAGTGTCTAGTGACATGTATTTAAGCAAATCAAACACTCGAAAAGCCTCATCAAAATCATTTACACGAATGCATGTTTGGAGAATAGTCGTATAAATCTGAAGTGACGGGTTGATATTTAAAGCTTGCATTTCATGGAGTTTGAGAGATGCATTTTTGAGGTCCCCATTTTTAGCAAAACTTTTAATTAGATGTCCATAACTATAAACATCAGGAGCAAACCCATCATCCTTCATCTGTTTCATGAACGCCTCTACAACTTTTGTATTTCCTCTATGAGCATAGGCAGCCATAGTCAAATCCAGAGTTAGTTTAGAGGGTTTAATATTGGCTTCAGACATCATTTCAAGTATCAGGGGCATCATATGTTCAGACGAGCGCTGATCCAGGGGGATATTTTGAATCAACTTGTCCACATCTGTGACATTGAGATCTGTCAAGCCTCCATTCTTATGCAAAGTCGAAATAATAGCGCTCCAATTCTGGTCCTTAGAAGAAGATGATGAGATGCTTGCTATGCTAGTACCAAGACGAGCAAGTATGGGAGTTGGAAGCGAGGTCGAGGGTGCTGGGTTTGCAAATAGCCCTAGTCCATCTCGTTGCGACGAGATAGAGGCCTGTGTTCCCAGCAAGGTTTTTGCATTTGGCTTTCTCTTTTCGGAACTGCTGATATTTTCACCATCTGTTTCAATAGCCTTTTCTAGAAGCTCCAGTTCCTTCACAGATGCCCTAGAATCAACCTGTAGGTTTTCGACCTGAGCAATCTTTTCCTTTGCTCTGGTTTCGTCTTTTTCAGCAATATACCTCCGTAATACGGCCGTATAGGCTTGGATCTGTCTTATTCTACTCTCGAAGTCCTTGCTTTCCTTTGTTAAACTATCCAGTTTACCGTTAAACCGATTGTCTTTCCCCGAAGAATCAGGGACTGGTTGTGGCGGCGACCTCTTTCGATGTCGACTCGCTGATGCTATATATACTGATCTGGCCTGAAAAGGACTGCTTCCAAGTATTCGGAAAGCAACTCTAGTCACTGGGTCAGAGTGCTTTAGCCGGCCTCTACTCATCATCCTGTGATGATTAGGTCTTCCGTTAGCTTGAGATCAAGTTTGTGAGCTGAAAATGAATCCAAGCTTCTGCAGGAATTTACTTTTTTTTGAAAAAAATCCATTCGGGTTAGGGCTCACGTGATTCTATTTTGCTGGAGCACTGGGTTATATCTTCACATCTAGTAGCAAGTTGCACTTTATTTAGCCATTATCTACTGAGTGATCTATATTGTGATAGCATAAAAGAGGTTACTTGCAAAGCGTTCTATATAGATTTAAGGCGTTCTGGTGCATGCTTGAGGGTGATTCTGTGCAAGAGGTGGATGATCTGCAGCGCAGGGTTCAGCATTCGCTGCATGGAACATGAGGGCTAATTTCCTTTATGATAGACTGGGAATCAAGTAAATGTCATCAGTTTAAACCGAGGAAATCTCCGAAAAACAGACGATGGCCTTTGCCTTGCTCCTTTTTACTGGTGGAATGGCTTTTACTACTGGAATTGTTGAGCCTGGAGGTGGAAGCTTTATCTGTCTTCAGATACGTGACTGTTGTCGCACTATCACAAGTATTCAAAGACGCTACTTGGGGGCTTGAAGAATTGGGGTTTCTAATAGAGCCGGAATCTGAGTTCTGCAGCACTGGATCCTCGCCGTATTTCAGCATGACATTTGCTATAAATGTATATAGCTTTATCCAAGCGTTTTCTTCCTGAGCAGAGAACTGTTCTCCACGTCTATCACTCAGAGTCCGTAGCAACGATGAGCCCACATATTCATAGTGGGCGGGTTCAAGAACCATTAAACGAGAGTGCCATTTGGCGAGCTTTATCAGGACCACCTCGACCTGGGAAACATCTTCTAGTTTTGAGATAACAAAGCGCAGAATGCCAGCCATGGCAGCTGACTGGGATTGAAGACTTGGAAAAAGTGTTTGTAAACAAGGGTGCTCACCGAGGAGATTTTCGTAAAACTGCTGGCAGAAAAAGGTAGTAGCCTGAGACGAACTAAGACCCTCATGGACCCCAAGATTATTATTACCGCTTATATCCTTCCATATATTTCGTAGGATAGCGATCTCACTAGCTGTAAATACTACACAATCAGCTTGATCCAAGCAAAGAGCGCTCTTGTGGCTGGTACCATTTGATGCTGAGGAAGCAGAGTTAATAAGCTGCTTCTTTAATACTGCCATGGTAAGGATACTGAACGAAAGACGTAATCACCAGATACAAGCTGGACGGACATACACGAGTCAACCAGCAACCACCAATAGATCTAGTATATTGTATTTCAGTAGGTTTTGTCTAGAAGCGACGTCATACTTGTAGCAGTGCCAAAGGCATGAAGTTTCCAGATCCAAATCAAAACAGCCTTTCATTAAGATTGATTAGACAGCCTGTCGCGATCCACCAGATCCAGATGAGATAATTAAACTATAAACAACACAACACATCTGCCGCATTTTTCTGGCCCAGTTCCTGGAGTCTAGATAAAGGGAATTAATCAGATTGCTATTTAGACTCTAATGAGCATTCCCTATTACGTCAACGACTCTAATGACAGCGAGAGTTTGGTGGTGTTGCCTCCGGCGGCTGGGGCTCTGCCCCAGACCCCGTGGCTCCTCTCGCTTCGCTCGAGTCGAGTGTTCCCTGTTACGTCAACGACTCTTGTGTTTGCTCGTGTGTATCCTTATCTTATCCCAGTCAGAAAGATCATCTGGAGCCGGTTTCGCAGAAAACGGTAGCCGATCATACAATTCCGGCCAAGTACGCGCCTGATGCAGGTACGGATTCTGCCGATAAGTCAACGAAGTGGTTGGTATAATTACATCCTCAGCGAGGGAAGAAAAGAAGCTTCATTCAGAATGAGAGAATAAATAATAAATTAACTGCTCAGGATGGCAGGAAAACAACAAGCGCACTGGAATGTGAACTGGAACATTGCAAATGTCTGAAAATAATATTATCTCGGATAGGCGTGATACAGCAACAAAAACAAGCCTGAAACCTAAAACGTAATAATAACAACAGTTGAAAGTTCAAGGCGGGGGATTCTGCTACTCAGCAGGGGTAGGCATGGATTTGAAACGAAGCAGCGCCTGACACCATATGATCCGCGTCGCAATCCGCAATCTAAACGCTAATCCTTCATCTAACAAACCTCTTCGGTCGAGGAGAGAAAATTCACCAAACCAGCTGAGCGAGACCAGCTGAACGAGACAAGGACGTCTCCACCCAGGGACGCAAGATTAGCTTGCAGCAGGTACAGTGGCTGGTGGCCTAAAAGCACTACCTAGTCTCAACGCGACTAGCCGCCAGACCTGCCAACGAGCCTCAAAGTCGCCCAGCCAGCGCCACAGGGCCCATTCCCTTCATGGAATAACCCCAAATGCCGTGCAGAGGCTCGATCTTGTGCCTCCGGCGGCTGGGGCTGCGCCCCAGACCCCGTTGCTCCTGCTTCGCAGGAGATTGCTGGGACCCCCGACGTAACGACTCGAGCGCAGCGAGAGGAGCAGCGGGGTCTGGGGCGGAGCCCCAGCCGCCGGAGGCACACCAGCGACAGAGCTTGCGAGGATCTGTGGAGATCTGTTTGGATGTGAGCCTGCATGCGCTAGCGACAGACGCGCACCGATCTCGTCATTCCTGGCCTGTCAATCTCAATGTGGATCGTGAAGCACGAACTAGCGCGCAAAAGAATGATGTGCGATCTGGGCTCCAGCTGACTGCTGTGGCTGGCTAACTGGTCGACCAGAGCAGTCGACGGGCAGCGTCGGGTCCTCCGATCTATACCCAGCACAGCAAACCGTCAACAGCGGCAATCTGAGCACCCAGCTAGTGCCGGAAATGTCACGAACAGACGCAGGTGCTAGACAAAGGCCCACACAAGGCATAGCGCAGCAGAGCCAAGAGGACCCTTGCAGCACCAAACAAGACCCTTCGTATCCAGGAATCCACGATTGACATGCAAATCATGGGCAATCGAATTGCTTTTAGTGCGAGGGGGGAGGGGTGCCTCCGGCGGCTGGGGCGCTGCCCCAGACCCCGTAGCTCCTCTCGCTCCGCTCGAGTCGTTCCGTCGACGGTCCCAGCAATCTCCTGCGAAGCAGGAGCCACGGGGTCTGGGGCAGCGCCCCAGCCGCCGGAGGCAGCGAGGCTTCCCCCTGGTTGACGAATGCGGCAAGTTTAATTTACCGTGAACCTGGTCTGTGCGTTGGACCAACTGGGAAGGAGCGTGCCCATCGGTTTCAGCCGTGTGGTAGGGGTCGGGCGGCCGGTTCAGGGGTAAATCGATCCGTTTGCTGCCGGTACGAGGAGGCGGGTAGCTGGCGGCAGAATTAGAGTTGGGCGAGGCGGCAGCGCGAGGGAAAAAGGGACTCGGAGCAGATTCGGAGTTTGAAAGCGCCCAGAGCGTTGTTTGTGACCAGAGCGCTGTCTCGATGTTAGACTGGTGTCGCTCGCTAAGAGAGACGGGGCCCCTGGCGTCGCTGTGAGCGGTATCAGGCAGAAGTCGAGGTCGTGGCGGTATTGTTTTCATGAAAATCTCTGACCGGTTTTCTTTTTATGCTGTTGTTATTTTATCGCTTGCAGAGGGAGAAAAGCTTAGCCTGTGTTTCTAATTATACTTCCTAATCGGAACAGGGATCGGCGCAATACGTTAAACTTTAACCCTTATATCAGCATGTGCAGGAAACGAGCCAGATTGACAGTCGAGAGATGCATGCGTCCACAGCGGTCTGCGTGCTATTTATAACTCTCGCACATGAAGGATCGCTGTGCCAGATCATTCGCATTCATTGTGTCCTGTCTAGGGGTCCACTGGTGCCTCCGGCGGCTGGGGCGCTGCCCCAGACCCCGCTGCTCCTCTCGCTGCGCTCGAGTCGTTACGTCGAGGGTCCCAGCAATCTCCTGCGCAGCAGGAGCCACGGGGTCTGGGGCGGAGCCCCAGCCGCCGGAGGCGAAGGGGCCCTTCGTGGCTCCATCGGACGTGGCATTGGGGTGGTTCTGAGACCAATGCGAGACGCTGCAAGTTTGAGACACGGTGTGCTTGGCTGCCTACCTGATATGAATGATATAGTTCGAATGGGAAATAATTCGGAGAAGCAGCAGCGGAGGCATAGCAGCAGCAGCAGCAGCTACTGCTATAACAGGCCGTCTAAAATTTGATTTGGACCAGAACAAACAGAGTTCGGCTCGCTGAAGCTGTGTTGATGTTGCCGCGGAACTTATGATATGGCAGGCAGGCAGACAGCAAGCAGGCAGGTAAGCAGACAGGCAGGCAGCAGACAGGCAGCAGACAGGCATCCGGGTCCTTCGGAGCTTGGCTCTTGTCTGCTGTGACCATTGTCTGTTTGTTTGTTTTTTGTTTGTTTTTTGACTGTTCTCTCGCCAATTGCACTTGGTACATCTGGCCCTTGCTGGTTTGGAGTAGGCTGGCCGGTGTAGTCTGGTCGGTTCAGGCTAGCGTCTAGATCGATTTGATCATGATAGACAGACAGGTAGATCCTGGCATGGCGTTGTGTATCGCGCTTGAATCGCTTGTTATATTTAGAGCAGTACAGCTGAATGATGTAAGAGATTGCGAATTGCGAGCGCTGGTCTCGCTTACATGAGCCTGGCCAGTGGTCCAACGGGCCTCCAGCCTGGATCAGCCCACGAACTGAACAGAGAAGCTGACGTCGACAGCACAGGAAATTGTTACAAAAGAGTTACAAAGCGTCAGGAAACTAAGAAGCGAAACAGCAATGAAACAAATGTGGAACACAAAGGAACTAGCGACAGACGGAACAAGCGGCCTGCTCTGGCTGTCAAGTATCAGAGGGAAATATTTAAAATACTATTTCATATTTCCGTAATTAATCCCAACACAACTGTCAATTATGTCAATTATACAGAGATAGCTGCCAGCCTAGCGTGACAGCTGCCAGCCTGACGTAACCAACCGATTGACACAGTGGCTGCCGCCGATTGTAGACATATATGGCATATTATTTGGCTGTTGCGCCGATGTCCCTGAGTGCCTCCGGCGGCTGGGGCGCTGCCCCAGACCCCGCTGCTCCTCTCGCTGCGCTCGAGTCGGTACGTCGAGGGTCGCTGGCTGCCTCCGGCGGCTGGGGCGCTGCCCCAGACCCCGCTGCTCCTCTCGCTGCGCTCGAGTCGTTACCTCGAGGGTCCCAGCAATCTCCTGCGAAGCAGGAGCCACGGGGTCTGGGGCAGAGCCCCAGCCGCCGGAGGCAGGCAGGCCATTGAGCAGATTAAGCGTCCTCGGTAATCCAGCTACTGCAAGATCCAGTCAAAATTATTATTGCATTTTTACTTTTTCGACCTTGTTATGTGAACCCCTCGTTTGATAAACCCCGCTTGCGCCTTGCAGATTGTGCCGTTCACAGAGATCTCGCCTATAAGCTATTTTTGCGTGCCTTCAGCCTGACTGCGTGCGACCTGCACCGATCAGTGACGACCCATCCAACTTTAACACACGCTAGGCCCGCTCCAGCAGGTATCATCCACGCTGGCAGATCAAATCAACAGGGACTTATTGTCACAGGGACCGGCAGTTGGGGGGTTGGGTGTGCCTCCGGCGGCTGGGGCTACGCCCCAGACCCCGTGGCTCGCTTCGCTCGTTGCTGCGATCGTCTGCCGGTTCTCAAGCACTGTGTTAGACCCAGGATCCCAACCCACCGCCCACGTAACGAGCGAAGCGAGCCACGGGGTCTGGGGCGAAGCCCCAGCCGCCGGAGGCAAGTCCCCTCCCCCAGCATCCCTTCAGGGCCCGTTAGGTCCACGTTTATTATAGTGTATTTTGTTTTTATAGTTTATTTTTAATAATTTCAGGTCTGAAATCCGAGATGCGTCTGCATATGCACATGCAGCAGAGTATGCACTATCGCTGCAGACTGGCTGGACGGGTGTTCAGGAGAACTGACGCTGGCAGCAGACCCAGGAGGAGCGACGGTTTTGACGAGGGCTGGCCGAGACGGGAACGCAGTTGGTTTGGTCGAGTTAGTCAGTCGCCAAGGATCGGGCTCCCTGGCGGGCATGTTTGGGGGTGGGGATGTGCCTCCGGCGGCTGGGGCTTCGCCCCAGACCCCGTGGCTCTCGCTTCGCGAGAGATTGCTGGGATCGTAGACGCTCGACTCGAGCGTAGCGAGAGGAGCCGTGGGGTCTGGGGCGCAGCCCCAGCCGCCGGAGGCAGCACCACCCCCCTACGTGGACTTCTGGCCCAGCTCCCGGAACCGGGCCGCCGCTGATAACAGCGTGCCTGACGATTCATGTCGACGTTCGAATGCGGTACCTCAGGAGCTTGTGTCTATAAAGGATAAACGACGGATGATAGCAAGAGACGGATGCCATCCTTCCCTTCGCTGTTATAGCTTGATGTAGAGATGTGTATACCTTTGTATGCATCGAGGTTGTACTGCTGCTTGCGGTGCAGCAGTCGATGTTGAGCTCGTGCTTGGGGTCAGAACTGCCTCTAGCCACGTAGGACTTGGCAATTGATCCAGGTGGAAATCAAACCTCGTTTCACAGTGTACAGTGTGCAGTGTTTTACGGGTCGTCATTCCTCGCGCTTGCGACCACAGCCACGGCCGTCTGTTATTTGCGACGTACGCTTAAGTTATTTTACTGCTATTTATTGTTGTGTGTTTACTGATTTAATTTCAGACTGATTTACTTTTTCGGCTTTGCTTTTGCTGGTGATTTTCGGTTTCGGTTTTACTCCTGCGTCATCGCCAGCAGCCCGCTGACCAACCAGCCAGGGGAGAGCAGCGGGTCTCTAGCCAGCCTGCCGGATAGCGAGACTTTCGTGGATTAGCTAAGGATTAAGGATAAAATAACTGATAGATCGATTGAATAACCAACTGGCTGGCCATCTGCTGGCCATCTGCTGGCCAATCTGCTGGCCAATCTGCTGGCAACCAGCCGGCGAACCAGCTGATGAACCAGCTGATGAACGGGCTAGTGACGTTAGGCTGCTGCTGGTAGCTGATGGCCGATGGCAGAGGGGTAGGTGGGGCAGGCAGACAGAGAGACAGGAGCCAACAGGCCAGACGGCAACGTCCGCTGCTGCTGACCCTGTGTGTCTACCCCTGCTTGGCTAGGAGCGCTGTTCCATGCCGAACCAACAGCCCTGAAAAAAGCTTAAATTTATTTAAAACCAGGCTGTGTAAACGCTGGCAAGACCAAGCATGTACAGAAAAAAGCCTGCTGTGAACACCCCCTCTCTCATTCTGCACATGCGTCAACACCAGCATCAGAATCGCCAGAGTAGCCGTAGACAAGCCCCAACCAGCCCATATGTAAGAGTAGGTGCGTGCCCCATGTGCATACCAAGCTGCCTGGCTGCGGGTCAGTTGCCTGTAATTTCTCAGTACAGCTAAGAGCCCTGCCCTAAGTACCCGCAGAAAGGCAGCCAGGCTTGACTTGCTAGTGATTCTAATCTTTTGTGTAATTTTAGATCGCCAAACAAGAATCATCTCACCAAACTCTCCCGAATAAAATTCCACAACTCCAAATCTCACACTTTAATTTGGGTTGTTTATTCTTTTCACTTTCTATTCATTGGGGTTTGATTTCTGTTTTATTTTTTATTTTCTTCTTTCTTTTTTGGTCTTCACTTTCTTTAGCTAGCCAGCTTATATTTACTACTGCTGCTACTGATATTTACTACTGCTGCTATTACTACTACTGCTTGTAGCCAGCCAGTGAAAAAAAAAGTGTCATTTCCATTCACTCCGCAACATCAATCGTTGAAGATAATAACCTGATCAGAGTCTAAATAGATTGTGTAAATCATTTTTGCCCTTCTGTGTCCTTGAATATAGCCATTTGATTTGGTTTCAATATATACACGAGTAAAGTACTTGTGTTCCTGGCATACTGCAACTTTTTGGCTTGTTCTCTTCACACATCTGACATATCTGGTGATACACCCTGAAATTGGTTTTCAGTTTTGAACTTGACGTCCCAAATTTGGTTTCCCTTTTGGTTTCCCTTTACTAACAACACAACACATTCGCTCGCTCAGGCTCGATTCCCTGCCTGCATTTTCCAACCGGTACCTACCGCCTGTCGCTCGCTATCCCTGTACCTAGACCCAATATCGCACCACAGCGGGTCTGTACAAACCTTCATCCATTGTCCACACTGTGCACCTAATATTAAGGCCTTCTTTTATGAATGGATTAAATGATCAATAGAGGTTGTAAGTAGTATAAGCAGGATTGGACACCTGTAACGGCAGACCCCGGTCCGACCCGTGGAAAATGTTGAAGGCTCTGTTGCAGACGACGAACCGAGGCAGCTCGAGGCAGCTCCAGGGGTGAGGGTGAGATGAGGATGAGGACTTAAGGAGCCAATTCAGAAGCCTTTCTAGTTTAGAATTGCTTGCTTTCTAGGTTTTATTCAAGTCGTTCGCATTCCTGTTCCCGTTGGCTGTCTTCACTCTCGTCCCTCCAGGTCCCTATTTCAGGTCAAGTTTCTTGAAATTTCACATGTCCACCTAACCTCACCACCCCTCGACACAGACCAACTCCGCGAAGCGGAGTTGCCACGGGTCCGGGCAGAGCCCGGCCGCCGGAGGCACCACCCTCCCACCATCCCCTTCACCAGAACTAACCGTTGCCAGGAAATATGCCCAAACATTCACTTGGAGGAAGTACAGCTAGTGCGGCAAGTAATAGTAGCACCACCACGTCGTCGTCGACATCGTCCGCGAACACCACCTTATCAGCATCTTCAATGTCTTCTGTAGGCAGCAGTTCGGTCAGTAATGTTTCATTACAGAAGCTGCCGTACCAGACGGCGTCTCCCCATTCCATGCATAGTTACGGGGGTTCAGGCCGTCTCAACAGCAGTTCCAGCAGCATAGCTGGCGCTCCCTCGCAGTCGTTTTTCCCCCAGCAGCAGGTCGGCTCCTACCGTCCCCTGTACGGCCAGACCCAGTTGTCTGCTCAGCAGCAGCAGCAACAGCATCAGCAAATCCCACGGGTCATGTCTTCTGGATACGTGTCGCGACTAGCATACCCTGGCGCCTCTACCGGCTCCGCCAGCAGCAGCTCTGGTGCTACAGCGTCCGTCACTGGAACAAACAGACCCAAGTCCCTCTATGCATTCAATACTGCATCTGCGTCGAGCCCGTCCCTGTCGAAGGCCGTCATGTCGTCGTCCTCGTCCATTTCCAACGGGTTCTCGTCGTCGTCGTCTTCGTCGGTGTCTGTTTCTTCGTCCTCGAACAAACTCATGCCCTCGTCCGCGTCTCTCTACAGTCTCTCCTCTACCACCACACCCATCTCATCCACAGACTTCTACGACACCTCCAGCAAAACATCCACACCCACTGCGGCCAAGCCCGACAGATACCACCGCCGCAAATCCCTGGTTCTCAGCCAGGAACCCACTGTCGTGGCCCCTGCTGCCCCTCTCAGCGCCCCACCCAGCCCGCAAATGGCGCCAGCTTCGCCGCCTCTCAGCCCTGTCACGGCCCCTGTTGAAGGTATGTCTTTTGGAGTGCTTGCCTCCGGCGGCTGGGGCTCCGCCCCAGACCCCGCTGCTCCTCTCGCTTCGCTCGAGTCGGGCGTCTACGGTCCCAGCCATCTCCTGCGAAGCAGGAGCCACGGGGTCTGGGGCGCAGCCCCAGCCGCCGGAGGCACACGACCATCAGCTAGTACTAACTATATCTCAGTTCGACGACCTGTTAAATTGTCCTATCCCAGTGCCAACTCGTTGAATGTGCAGAAGAGGAGCGCTGCTATGCGCAGCAGCTCGGAGCAGTCTGTGCACACCTATCAGAATGCCCACCGCTTGTCGCAGCAGCAGGAGCAGCATCAGCAGCAACAGAAGCAGCAACAACAGCAACAGCAGTTGCCGGCTCAGCTGGTGTTGCCGTCGGATATACGTAGAAGCTCGATGGCTAGTTCGCGGTCCGTTTCGTCGCCTGCAGTGTCCTACTCTGCGGTCAACGGTAATGGCAGCGGAAAGAGCCCTTTGCATTCTAGAACTTCGTCTACTTCGAGTTTCAGCAAGGTCAACGGTTTGCCTTTTAATGTGTCGCCGAATGCCTCGAATAGCGCTCTGTCTTCTGGGGCCAATCCTTCGGGCTCAGGCGCTGCTCCTCAGTCCATTTTGAAAAAGTCCAAGTCTTTCCAGCCAGAGAGCGATTTGACTAATTCTACTGCTTCTAGTAGACCTCCATATTCTCATCATAGCAGCAGCAGTACTAGTGGCAGCTCTTCTGCTCTGCGTGGCCCTCGACTTAGCACTGTACCAGTTGCACCTCCAGTCTCTAATCCTAATGGCCAGGGATCGATTGTGAGCTCATCTGCTCGTCAACCTGCTTCTTCGGCAAAGACTGGCCCTGCAATTAAAGATATTCGTGTGGCCGCAAAGTCTCAGGGTCAAATCCAACCATCTTATACGGCTGCTCCTCCACCTGCACCTCCAGCTTCACCACCACCTCGCGATATCCCTGGTGACAACAACACTTCATCATCTAATAAATTGGGCTCGAAGCTTAAAAGGGCATTTTTCGGTAGGAAAAAGTCAAACGAAAAACTCTCGTCTAGTGCTAGTAGCATTAACTTTGGACGAGACGGTGGTTCCACTATGAATTCATCGTCGGCCTCTTCTGTTCGTTCGTTTAGCATTTCTCACATGAGCAGTCTTCCCACTCCTGGCAGAAAGCCTGTTGATTCTGATACACGTTCGATGTTTTCAATGAGATCTACTTCATCCACCACTTCTACTCTTCGGAAGATTGGTAGTTCTACACGATCTTTGTTTAGACGTAGCAAAGATAGCATCAAATCTGAGCAAGGTGTGCCAGCTTCTCAGCCAATTCCACGACCCGCAGTGTCGTCGTTCAATGCGCCAGCTCCATCTGCTGCTTTTAAGAGTGCCCCCGCTGTTGCCGCCCCTCAGTTGACCTCGACTTCCACAGGCATCAGGCCCTTATCTGGCGTCGCTGCAAGTGCAGTTGTCACCGCTGCTGTTGTCGGGGCCGAGCATGTTAATGTAAATAACAAGATGGCAGCTTCGTCGTCGTTGAGTAGCATTCAAAACTCGACTAAACAGTCGTCTTCAGTCGAGAAGACTGACGAAGAGGAGGAGGAATTTGAGGAGCTTTTTGATTCTCCAATTAAAAGAGCGATCCTTAGAACCCAGGAACCTTCACCAACCAAAGAAGCCGCCCCTCCATTTGAATCAATCATTGTAACTCCTTCCTCGCCATCTGAAGAATCGTCGCCTGTCAACGGCTATGATTCCGAGAACATTCCATCTCTAACATCGAGCACCGAAAGCCCCGTTGAGAGTGATGATGTGGAGATGACTGCGGGTGACACCGTGTTCCCGAAGACTTTGGACCTTCTCAACGTTGCAAATATTCGTAGCTCGCTTGAGCGTACCAAGAGTTTAGAAAGGCGCCGCAGTAAACGATCTGTGCGAAACGGCAAAGACGGTAATGGCAACATCGATACAAAACCCGATGAAACTGGTATTCCCAATGCTACAGAGATTCATGTTGCTGAACCAGATGCTAATACTATCATAGCTGCGCCTGTTGATGCTCCCGCACCTCGTGGTATCCTCAAGAGCTCTGCCTCATCAATTGATTCCGTTCAACTTACCCCAGATCTTTCTTCGAACGCAAAAGGTGGGGCCATTGAATCTTTCGACACGTTACCATTGCATGTCACCAACACTTCTGATCATTCGCCAGATTTTGAACCGTCACCACTTCGTTTTGGTGAAGCTCAAAGCTTCACTACGACATTCGACCCCAATAATTTGAATGACTTTGGATTTAATAAGACTCCTACAAAGACAAATGATGGCCATGACGGTTTGTTAGACTTTTCCTCTGAGCCAGTATTGGCACTTGACTTTGATTTTGATCACAGGTCTGGTAAAGTTACACGTTCTCAATCCCCATCAATTGCATCTGATCACTCAACAATCCCATCGAACAAGCAATCCCAGTCACCACACCCTCTTTCGCAAGTCAAAAAACTCCCCACCCCACCACCACAAACTTCTCAAGATGTTCATAAAAGACCCGCTTCAGTGTCTAATCCTGCATTTGATATCAACATTAATAACGCTGTCATTAACAAAAATATACAACAACATTCGCATTATCGAAACTTATCGACTCCTCCTGTGTCTATGCATGGTCTACCTTCACCTGGACAACAACAGCAGCCACAAACAATGTACCATCCATTGTATCAGCAAAGAAAGTCATATCATGGTAGAAATTCAAGCTATGGTTCAAATGTATCCGCTTCGTCGTACTTCCGTCAAAGCATGGACAGTGCGGCTAGCGCTTCGTCTTCCAACTTGTCTTCTAAATCAAACATGAATACCGTGTCGTTTTCTTCTCGTATAGTCATTTACGACACATACGGAAGATCTGATTATGACAGGAGACCCGAGATTGCTACTTGTAATCGTTTGACTCCACTTTTGGCTCAGCAGATCAAGGAGGAGCTTAATAATTTTAAGAGTGAAATGGAAATCCATGCTGACTCGAAAATATTTACTCATTTTTTTTAATATAATCAAAATTATTTTGTTCTAAAAACTTTTATATTATACATATAGCCAATTATAATAATTCTTCTGGTCTAAATCTCTTAATCTCATGTATGGTCGTTGCTGTTTACGCCTTGCAGGGTCTTAGTTCTGCGCGATTATGGACGGAAGTAACTTAAACTATCAGTTGTTACAACTTCCATCATAAGTTGGGTCAAGCCTGCCATGCGGATCATTAAATTCCAAGCTTTTAAAAGCTTTTACCGAGAAGTTATTATGAAAGTATATGAAGACGATGACGCTAAGAACTTGTCAGAAGCGCCCTCCGCGCAGCCTCCGTCCAGAATGAAGACCAGGTTTCTTGCCCGTTTATTGCTGAATCCAAGGACCGATGGTGATATGGAAAGAGACCTCCATTCAAAGCCGTTGCCATATCAATTTAAACTCGAACCAGAGCAGGAAAAGACGCCCCCATCAGTCGTGGTGTCGCCACAAATTACCGAAGGTGACATCAATGGGAACGGCGATTACATTCTCAATTGGAAGCGAAAATTTGCTTCACTTGACGCATTAGTATTAAGGACATACCCAAAACCTCCTATAAGTGTTCCTCTCAATTTAGATAAGAAAGCGTCCAGTCGGCGGCGCAAATCCAAGACGAAACACAACGGATCATTTGCCCAAAGAGTGTTTCTCCGCAACAACGCCAAAAATCCCATTCGGCGGCAGGCGAAAAGAGAGGCCATAAAGCAAGAACTAAAAGTCATGTTCCATCGCCAGCCACGTCAAGTAGTCTATAGAGGGAACGAAATAAACCCATCACAATCAAAATCCAAAGGTTTTCCATTACTACATCAATACCCTACTGTGTCACAGCAAACTAGCATTTCTACACCTAGCCTTCCTAGCTATCTTGGTAACCAGGACAATATATCGCATGCTGATCGGGTTTTGTCGCCCTGGTCGAGCAGTCCACCGTTTGGAATAGACACTGTCCCAGTCGATAAATATCATGGCCCTGACTTGCTAGAGCAATACAGGCAAAGAAGACGTTCTCCGATACGAAACTATTGTACCGCCAATCACCCACTAAGACAAATGTATTCACTAGAAGATTTGACCACCGATCTGAGCAGAAAATCCAATTCCAGAGGAGAGGTTCCTCAAAAGATCTTTCAAAAAGGGCCCGACAAAATCGTAAATGCACCTTCCAGTTTGAGTTTTTCCAGGGGTAACGTTCCCCCTGTCGATCCAGAAGGGCAAGGGGTGTCTACTAATTCCAACATCACAATAAGCCCAATTGGGAATTCAGAGACAAAAGCCAAGAGAAATAGGACGGGAGATTTAGACCAAGCCAACAAGCTCCAAATTAGCGAATCCCAAAGCATTAGAGGTATCAATAATAACAGCAATAGTGATTATAGTGGATTGCAGGAGATGCTGGCGGAAGAGAGCAGCGGGACCTTTGTCACTGCAGGGACCGGTAGCCCGATGAATCTCCGATCGGAATTGCCCTCGGGATACCAGCCTGAGGGTGTTGTCTCCGACTGGAGGCACAAACTCCGAAAAACTTTGCACATGATCAAAGCGAGATTTAAGCGATTATTTCGGAGCGTGGCAAGAACTACCGGAATATAAAATCGGACATTTAATATGACATATTCGGAAATTACATTTTTTTTTTTTACTGTGTTGTCTATTCCTTAGGGTAAGGATGCCGAAAATATCGGCGTCTAAGCTTATCGCCGTTACTAGCTACCTTAATGAGCACGCCTATCTTTTAAATGTATCACGTGACGTACAGCTTGTGGTCCCATCTGCTATCCTGATTCTAGTTCAAAGTAGCTATGGCTCATAAATCTATCTCAATGACAAACCGAATAAATGAGTTTAGATGATTCCTATCTGTCAAGTGTACCAGTGCTCTAAGGAAAGCTTTCTTGCTAATAATGGGTAGAGTGCGAACTTAACGGCTTCCATGCAGGTCATATGAATATTCCGATGGTAACGCCGACGCCGATCTGTCGATCAGAGACGAAGGGAATTTATATATATAAATGGTGATCTTACTGTTCCAATTTTTTTAAATGTCTTTTGTAAATTAAATCATTATTCAAAATGTCTTCCTCACTACCAGCAGGTGATGAGGAGAAGGCTATAGAGTCCGCCGAGCCCGTAGTGGTTGAAGACTCTCCTGTGGACTCTGAGCAGCTGAAAATTGATGCAGCAATCTCAAATAAAAGCAGCCCTAGCATTCAAGATAATAAAGATGTCGCTTCAGAAGATGCCGGAACCGAACCTATTATCATTGACTGGGCAGAAAATGACCAGGGTAATCCTAAAAATTGGTCCAAGAGACATCGTTGGGCTGTTACTTTAACTATGGCATCTATTACATTTATCTCTCCCGCAGCATCGTCTATGGTAGCACCAGCTGCAGCTGATATTGGTCGAGATTTACACATGTCTTCAGAGGTAGAACTTCAACTTGTTGTATCTGTCTATCTTCTTGGATATACTATTGGACCACTGTTCCTGTCTCCAATGAGCGAGATATATGGGCGAAAGTGGATTGTACAGTGTGCTAATGCTGTCTTTTTAATATTCAACCTTGCTTGTGGATTTGCTCAAACCAAATCTCAGCTTATTGCATTCCGTTTTTTTACCGGTCTCGGTGGAAGTGCTCCTCTGTCGGTAGGTGGAGGAATATTGGGTGACATGTGGAATTCTCATGAACGTGGCAGAGCCATGAGTATCTACTCACTCTGCCCTGTATTGGGTCCCAGTCTGGGTCCTATTGCCTCTGGCTTCATTGCGTCAAGAACGACTTGGAGGTGGATTTTCTGGGCTGTTTCTATATTTGATGGTGTAATCCTAGTTGTTGCCATCACCCTTCTTCAAGAGACGTACGGCCCCACTATCTTAAAACAGAGAGCAAAAAAGATGACGAAAGAGACTGGCATCAAGCACGTATCAAAATACGAAGATAGCTCGCTTAGTAGAAAAGAGATCTGGGCTAAGAATCTGATCCGTCCTTTCAAGTTACTGTCTACTCAACCAATCATTCAGTTTTTAACTGCTTACATGGCATTTATCTATGGCTTGTTGTATATCATCTTGACTACCTTTCCTCGACTATGGACCGACCAATATGGCGAAAGCACCAGTATTGGTGGTTTAAATTATATCTCCGTCAGTGTGGGCTATCTCTTAGGTGGCCAGCTAAGTTCGCTTTTGGTAGATAGACTCTACAAGCGGTTGGAGAAAAAGAACAATGGTGTTGGCCGACCTGAATATAGAATCCCTCTCATGTTTGTCTCATCAGTGGTTTTGCCGGTGGGCCTTTTTTGGTATGGATGGTCTGCCCAAGCGAAGATTCACTGGATCATGCCAAACATTGGAGCCGCCATTATCTGCTTCGCTGGTATGATATCATTTGGTTCACTACAAATCTATACTGTAGATACCTATGGTCGCTACGCTGCATCCGCCTTGGCCGCTATTGCTTGTATTCGAAGCGCGTGTGGTTTTGGCTTTCCTTTATTTGCACCCTATTTATATAATGCTCTGGGATACGGCTGGGGCAATTCACTTCTTGCATTTGTTGGTATTGGGGTTGGTGTTCCATTACCGATTGTTCTATGGAAGTACGGAGCTGAACTTCGTCGCCGCTCTCCCTACGCTGTGGAGGATCGCGTCGACTAATTGCATTCACACTTATTTGCATTGTAATAATATAACTGTTTATTTAGCACAGCATTGTATTTGTTTTGATTGATATCGTATTGTCAAATAATTAATTAATTTATATATTTGTTGTTAGTGACCCCCTGAGAAACAGTTCTACAGTTCATAGTAGGTATTCAACCTACTTAGTGTAGCCGCTATAGTAGCCGCTGACGCGCCTCGATTCTGAAAAATTCATGCCAGAGCTATAATGCTCAACGAGAGTATCTATCCTAGAGTTTCTTGGGGTAAACTAATATCGAACAATGACTCTCCCTGGGTATGTGGTCCCTGGACAGATAATATCACCGCTTATCGAAAAAGAGGGGAGTGTTATTCGTAAATACAAGCCGGGCCATGGCGTTGTAGAGCGCAGTTTCGGCAATATTAAAGCACTTTCAGCTACCGTAGTGGGTAAAGTCCAGCTTGTATCGTTAAACGGAAAGAACGATGATGATGTAATCATGGTTGAAGACGAGGATGTCGAAAGTACCAAGAAAGGTAGGACCAAGAGCAAAGAAACAGAGCTCCTCTTCAAGATCAACATAGAAAACAAATTAAATTACAACCATTCTGATAAGGAATCGAGCACTCGAGTTGGAACTTCTGTTCTTCCCGAAGTTGGTGATATTGTCTACGCTAAAGTTGTTAAGCTCACGCTTGTCCAGACTCATGTTGAGATCCTTGTTGTGGAAAATCAAGGTACTATTTCTGCCGAGTCTGGTTTAGGAGTTCATGCCTCTGCGGATGGTGTAGTCGGACTACCACCTTTAGCATCGTCAGGACAGGGTGCATCCAGTTCAGGTGATATTGCTGAAGGATTTGGAGGTATCATTCGTATTCAGGATGTTCGTGCTACTCAGAGAGACAAGGTCAAGATTCAAGAATCTTTCAAGCCAGGTGATATCGTTCGAGCATTGGTTCTCTCCTTGGGCGATGGAAATAATTATTATCTCTCAACAGCCAGAAATGACTTGGGAGTTGTTTTTGCTAAAAGTGCCGCTGGTGAGCACATGTACCCAATCGATTGGCAAACCATGAAAAGCTCGGTTACGGGTGCTCTAGAGTTACGCAAATGTGCAAAGCCTTTTTAGATTGTTCCATTTTCCTATCTGGGTCTCTGCTCTTCCGATGTCTAGGTACTGCCTTTTTTTCAGTACTGAAGTTAATGCAGTTTAACAAGGCAGTAGAAGATAGCGAGATTTTCAACTGTACCGTTTAAGTTTGGGTTTCGGTTTTTGTTTGTATATATAGTTAAGCGGGATACTAATATCCTGCAAATTATTTATTTATTGTCTTTTTGTTAGTACTAATAAAACTGACCATGCCAGGATCTAGTGATGGTGAAAGTAGCAGTACTAGTGCGAGTACTAGCACAGTACCCTTTGAAGCCGAGCGAGATAGCCCTAGTAGGGATCTAATCCCTATAAACTTGGAAGCCGTAGCAGACCTGTCTCTGTATTATATGTTGAGCCAGAAAACATCGGCACCTTATCAAATAAAGAGCGTCACCAAATGGAGCTCATTTCACGATCTAATTCACAACAATATGAAATGTTTGGCCAGGGTTAAGAGGAAACAACATGACTTTTTCAGCGAAAAAGAATTTTCTTGGGTAGATTCAGGAAGACAGGGAGTAGATGAAGCCATGAGATTTGTCACCCAGACAGCTGGAGAGATTCTTCGGGAAAACAACATTCAAGCTACATTTTCTCAGTTTCCTGGCATTGAGCAGATAGGTAGGCCGTCTATATCTCTGTTTACTAACGAGGGCCCTTGTCACCGCCCCTTGCTAGTCGGATTACATTATACCTATGCGCATTTTCCGATGATCTCAAGAGAAGAGTATTTCAGCTTGTACACACACGAGCACAAAAGCAGTGGATCCGGATCTACTGACAGTCGTTCCGAAGCAGTAAACAAACTAAGAGAATTGTGCTCTCATATGATCCTAAATGACCTTCGATATGGTTATATCTCGACAGGCTCCTTCACCAGATTTGTTAGAAGATCTGAATATGATTCAAGTATCGAAATATCCCCCATTATCCCTCTTCAAACGTCAAATCCATATACAATAGCAGAAGTGTTCGCTGCAATTGCTAGGCAATGTGTCATTGGCGATGATACTGCAAACGCTCGAAATAACTACTATTTGGCATATGACCAGAACACAGTCGAATTTCAACCTGAGACTTTACCAGAACCAGATATCTTCAGTTTGAAAAAGCATGATCCTACCACCCCCGGCAAGGCAAAGTGGTGGAGAGTCAAAAGACAGAGAGATATAACATTTAAACTTAAGTTTCTCAAACCTGGTCAACCACCTCCACTGAATAGTGAAAAACCTTATAAATGGGGCATCAGCTTTGGAGTTGTTGGCATGATTCCACCAACTCCGATTTCTCCTCTTTCTCCAGGCACTGGCCTCCCGCGGGATATAACTTGTCCAGCGATCCTAAAATGCTGCAACTACAGGTCTGAGGAGAATTTACCACGGTTACAGGCTTTAGCTCGGGAAGCCTCAATGTATGAATACCTCGAGTGGTGCAACGTAGAGAGCGTACCTAGACGCTACATTTACGGAGACGTTTTGGGATTTCTAAAAGTGCTCGCTCTAGAACCAGTGGGCCGCTCAATGTGTCCAACAGATATCAATGGGGCAACCATCATGAAGATGAAAGCTGCCACTTCGGAACTCCATCGCCATAAGATCTTACACCATGATATAAGTCTTTCAAATTTTTGTATTGATGACGATAAAAGAATCCGAATGATTGGCTTTTCCAAGGCGAAACGATATCATATCCTCTACGATATTGCTATTCAGCATGAGATGAGTGCCTTGCAAGACGTCATAGCCGACGGGTTAGTATCTGCCAGCGAGATTTCAGAATAATATCACACATCCATCTATAAATACTAAAATATCATCTATTTACATTAATCGTATATAATTCTTTTAAATACTATACCAGTTTCCACCGCATAGACAATTTTTTTGGAATGCAACTGTCCACTGGGTGTACATTAACGTCTTCATATCGTCCCAGATTGACAAGCCTCCACAGCGTACACATCGCCGCCTATTTTCACTAACAGTGGATATTATAATTTTTCGTAAAGCGTCAATCTCTTGGTCCGAGGAACGTGTCTCCCAGGCCATAGTCTCGTCGATAGCTTCCTCTTCTCCATCCAGCCCCAGCCAGGAGACATCATAAAAATACAATGCTGAAACATCGATCTCGGGTAGTAAACTTGTTCGAAACACTTCGATAACCCGGTCTCTAATAGGCTTCAGCTCTTTGGGTAGTTTGGCATCAAGCATAAGCTTCTGTTCTATAGACAGCCGATCCTGAAGCGTTGGTTGTAGCCGTTTTATGGCTCCATCAACGTCAGTAAGCATTTTTTCAAATAATGGGAGTGGTACAGGTGCCATTGACATAGTTTCCTTCAGTCGTTGATACGTCATCGCAGCAACTCCACTTAACGGGTTATTTTCTTGGCTTGCAAAGCTGCTCGTCATAGTTTCTAAACCACGAATACCTCGCAGAGAGTAGATAAGTAGCATTCTAGGAACGCTTGCAAACATTATCGAGGCTGCTATGGACACCTTGTCCACATTATCTTGTTCTTGTTTGTCTAGTGATAGCATATACAGCTCCTGACAAATATAAGCTAATAAATCAGTACACCATCGTATGAGGCCCAACATTGTTTGCACATGATTCGCTTTAACTTCCATCTCACTAGTACCAGCAGGGACTTGAATTTTAGGCTGGGAGGAGGCCCGAAGCGTGAATGTCAGTGCAAACGCTAGTAAGCGAATATTCAGCACAGCCCAAGCGACCTTGCTCATAGGGTTTCTTTGCCAGTTTTTGTTAACAGTGCCTAGCGTAAGTTGTAGGCTAAGCAAACGTTGAAGCGATGGGTTGACCATGACTTTATCTATTTGGTAGTCTTTGGGAAGGTCGAGGGTGAAATTAACCGCTCTATGAGACTCCTGGAGCAGAATCCTGAGGAATTTGTCGTATACCTTTGGGGAATGCTTTTTAACATTTGTAAGTTCTTTTGTGATAACACAGAATAGATCATCACTAGCCACATTACTGAAACATGAAATAGAATTTCTTACCGCTAACACAATTGCAGATGAAAGTAGTGTTTCCTCGTTGTTGGTAGCTTTATCAAACGGTCGCTCTGCATAGTTTATTTTCAACTCGTCGTCAGCTAAGTAGGCGTACGATGTCTGGTTTGGTGATAAGCATACGTACGTTATTGGCATACTTGGAAATTCGTAATTGGCGTCATACACGCTTAAGAACGTCTTCGGTCCCTTATCTTGACCAGTTCTTTGATTTTGATGAAGGCCACGATAGTTCAGATCCAAACTACCGTTAGCAAAAAATGTTGTTCTAAACGTATCATGAGAGCCATAGCTGAGACTGATGATTGGACTTTCAGAGTACTCCACCAGCTCTTGAAACACTAGTTTCGTCTCGCTTTTCTCTCTTGAATTATCTCGTCGACTGCTTAGAGAGTAAAAGCTTGGATGGAGAAGTATTGGCTTGTCTACAAGAGAATATCTGACTACGACACTTTTCGAAAGTGAGCCATAAACAAAATACAACTCGTTGTCTAGAGCATCACCCCCTACTGGCTGTTTGTGAGGGGTGTTGGGGATAGTTTCTAGCTGTGTCAAAGACATGTCGCTTGCCTCTTGCGGTGGGCTAATCGTGGTTGACAAGATCCGATCTATAGAAAGAGCAGCAAAATCAGTATTTCTCTCTAATGGTGGTGCAGCTGCGGAGCCATTGGTCGTGGGGTTTGGCTTGGGAGTAAAATTCCACTTAATCACTATCCTGTATGCTCGCACTAGATGTGTGCGTGAAGAATACGTCACTAACAGCAGAGAATCGTCTTTACAGCCTTTCCAGCTAGCGTGCGAAATCCACTGGTCTTGTTGATTGGCTTCTAAAGAAGAGGATACCTGGAAATATCTTGCATCGGTCTTGCCTTGAGCAGTCAATCTCACCACACCCCTTCTTGTCACACTGATACAAGCCTGTTTGCTTTGGACAGGATGATATGGTCCAGATGGCTTACCCTGTGAAACTCCATATGACGCGTGGTATATTGGACCAGGCTTCTGTTGTTGCTGCTGCTGTTGTAACGATACTCGAGTTGCAGGAGACGCCAACAAGACAGACTTGTCCATATCCAGCCATTTAAAGCCTACAACTCCATTCAACTCAGATGGCTGTTGATTTTCTACCGATGAGGACGGATGGAAGACACAGGACATGGCCCCTGCGACTCCAGTGGAAAATATCGACAACTCTCCTTGGTTATCTATGCATGCAATATCACCGCCAATTGGTCCCCACGCTACGTGAACTATTGGAAAGTCCCTGTGGATAACCGACAGGTTAGGTATCGTCGATGAAGGGCCCAGGCCCCAGCTCAATCCATCTGTGCTGATTATATGCGTAATTTTAACAGTTGAGCCCGATAGATAAGCAATGGCCCCGTTCCTAGACCATGCAATTTTACTGAACTGTTAGGAGTTGATCCACAAATATCCCTCTCTTTGATGGTTTACTTACTCATTGCAACCCTTTCTTTGTAAAGAAGCTAGCCGGTCGGCCAGTTCTTCACTCGGCTTTTCACTCGAATCCATGTTGTTTCGTGTGGTTAGAGATCCAGCATGTTTTAATGGTTCCTGGTATCACTTTCAGGTGAAGTCCTTTTATTGCATAATTCCTAATATAATTGTCTATTGTCAATGAGAGGAGACTGGTTTAGCGCATTCATCGAGGGCACCAGATTGCGCTGTAAGTTTTCGAAAACAGAACCTACTCTGTGTAAGGGGCCCTTAAAATGTTGATAACTCTCATCAGTTGCCAGAACTCGCCAAAGCAAAAGCCAAAATCCAAAAGATAAGACTTGCAGGCTCATCGTCGATCTCTACGCTATCACCCCTAGAATTTCCGTAACTGAACTATAACCCAAACACGTAAAACCAGTAGACAAACTAATAGCTTCTTTCTATTAACTAATAAACCATCCTTACTTCTTTGAAACGAATACAAGGATCTATAGCGTTTACTGCTACGTCATCCGAAGTTCAGTGGCGTTCGTAGATAGATATATTATGTCGTCGTCTGGCTTGAAGATATATGCAAGTATATAGATTTGTTTATTATGCACAGTCTACTGCATTACGACACCACCCTTACATCATCTGTGGTTAGTTCCACATAATCGTTGGTTTTAATCGAAGAAAATTTAGTGAACTTTAGAACAGAAAGCGGAAGAAGTTTATTGGTCCATTGATTATTTTGGCACGGTCTCCAAGGAGCTGTTTTGGAAATTATGTTACAAACTACTAGTTATCAGGCTCAGGCTCAGGTCCAAGAGGGTCCATCGTTTGATTCTACAAAAGAAAACGACTATAAAGGATATGTTTTTGGCTATTCCAAACAATATTATGAAGGTCAATTCAGCTGTGGACAGTTATTGGAGCAGTCAAAAGATGGTCCAATGCTAGGTTCGAACGATTCGATTGCTAAGATTGAACCAGTTGTCAAAGTTGAGGAGGACGAAAATGGTTTCATTCCTGGTTTTACTCCTATTGATTTATGTGCTGAAGGTGAAGACTCTAGTATTACTTCATCTTCACACCCGTTCAGTGAAATCTTCAGATATCTGGACACCGGTGTCAAATCTACTGACGATTGGACTGAGAACAATGATGAGAACTTCGCAGGCACTTCACGTTCGCCTGTATTTGTAAAAAAAGAACATGATGTTGATGAATTTTTTCACTCAAAGAGATCTGCCCTAGAAGAAATAGCTACTGACAACTCTTCGAGTCAAAATCAAAGAGACCTTCATTATGCTCAGTACCCTGATCAAACCAAAAGCAATGAAACGATCCATCACGACGCTGCCAAACTTGACCACCAGGACGAAAAGAATAGAGAAACTAGAGTAAAGAAAGAGGTGTTAGAATGCGACAATAGAGCTGGCCCGCCAGAGGAAGTAGGCAACGGAGATGTCGATTATGAAGAGGAAGAGGAGGGGAACGACGACGACGATGACGATAATGATGATGATGAAGACTACGCAGCAACACCTACTCATAGAAATAGAAAAATCCATTCTAAAAATAAGGTGCGAAATAAAAGGACAGCTAGTGTGGGCTATGTTTTTAAGCCAGTTGGTCTTGAGCAGCATCCTTTGGAGAATATCCTCATGCCAAAGCGACCAAAAATAAGCCCCGAAGAGCCTCTCCAGGAAGACTGTCCTTCACCTACGTCACCATTAGAGTTTGTGCCTTTAGATATCAAACAGAAAGGAAAAACTAGAAAAGACGGCAAAGAGGGGGTCGTCATTGGCAAACGGACCTACCGTCTTACAAGAGCCCAATTAATTTTGCTCAGTAAATTGTTACAAATAGATCACGAGCAGGTTAGTGTGATGCTGCCAAAGTCCAAACGATATATCAAGGAGAAACTAAGTGTTCCCAAAGAGTGCCTGGTTCGTACGTATGAAACTGATTCGATGGTTCAAAAATATGGGATACCCTTTTCATCGATCAAGTCTCGCGAGTCATACTTTCGAATCCCACCGAAGGATTCATATACTGTGGACGGTGAAAGTTACCTTGGTGCCGAACCTACTGAAACGTTATATGACCCTGTCTTTATTAGACGTTTACCAACTGATGAAGACAATCATGGTTGGTGTGAAGTATGTGGCAAGTGGCTCCAATTGAGAAACCACACATATGCCCATCATTTCAAGTCCGTTCACGGAATCTCTCAGAGAACCAAATCAACAGTAAACCTCCCAAAGGTGATTCGAGGACAAGCTGGAAATGACAAAAAGATGCAGGGATATTGTGAGCCCTGCCAATGTTGGGTCGACCTTCATCATCGACGAAACGGTCAGAGATGGCAAACATGGTACATCCATCAATTTCAAGTCCACCACAAGGACCAAAAGCCAAACGAGACTCAACGACCCATTCCGAGTATTAACAGCCCAGTCTCTCATTTGTTCTCCGGTTATTTGGCATAATTTGGATAACAACCTAATTCTATTTTTTTCTCAAACTGTTAAACCTCTGTTACTCAATTAATTTTATATAATATGTTTCTGCCTGCCAATATTATACAAGGCAGTGTAAATAAATCATCCACATAATCTAAGTCTTATCCATTGGTTCTGGGATGAAGAACCGAACAATAAACCTAAGAACGAAAAGAAGCATCGTTACCTGCCCGTTGCAGGCAGAAGAGAAGGCAGACTCATATAGTCTGCATACTGGTTTAGGTAGCGAATACCATTAAGGCATCGCAGTATTTCAGCATTAATCAGATACTGTACTGAATTCCAGCCTATAGGCAAACCAGTTCATTGACTTAAATCAAGATTACGGCTACTGTGATCACAATTTATTGTTACGTAGCGAATCTCACATAATAGGCGAGCCTTTGACTGAATCTGGAGATTGGCCCCCGACTGCTTCTGGTGGGCTTCCGACGTTCTCTGCTGCGCAGGAGTCACTGACCCGTCGACACGCCGACTCGAGCGAAGCGAGAGGAGCAGCGGGGTCTGGGGCGAAGCCCCAGCCGCCGGAGGCAGTCCCCATTATTACCCTCAGATAGAGCCATGACCGCCGATTAAAAATTAACGCTTAACAATAAGTTTATAAACTACCTGAGAACAGCGATCACATTATCCGCTTGCTTGTCTAAATCTATCTCTTATAATGAGCTGTGCCATTTCCATCCTTGGCCGTTTTCAGATGTAAGGTTCCGTTTGATGATCGCGAGATCATCATCGGTGAGACCACAGTGTGTTTTAAAATAGTTGACAACTCCTCCAAAGTCTCTATTGATCATCGCAATTGAGCCAATCATGGCATCGTATTTTGAGGAAAGCATGTTTAACATACCGTCGGGGCTCTTCCAGTGATCTTTTTCGTGTTCAATAGCGTTCATTATGCGAGGAATTTCTTCGCGAAGTCCGTAAGTTGTCATTTCGTATTCTCGTGCAATGGTGTTGATGTCAATATCCATGAGCAGCAAGATAAGAGCACAGATCACACCTGTACGGTCCTTACCAGCAGTGCAGTGAATAATGATGCTGTCTTCAGGACGGTCGCGAAGATGCAGCATAATCTCTCTGTAACTAGGCCCTGCTTTGCTGAGAATCTCTTTATACGCGTGCTCAAAGCCACTAATGGGATCGAAGAAATGCTCGTATCGTTTTGCAAGTGCTTCGGGCGAAGAATCCTGCTTCTGGAACACTGGGACCCATCTTACTTCTACGCCCTGAATGGAAGCGGCTCCCATGCGCTCACGCTCAGACTCTGAGCGAAGATCAAAGATAGTTTTAACTCCTAGTTCATTCACAATTACGGATTTGCCTTTATCAGTAGTGAGCGATAAATTGGCGCATCTGAAAAGAAATCCCGATCGCACGGCCTGGTTCGGTACCTTCGACGATTTATAACCTCCGAAGTCCCTGAAGTTTGAAACGCCTTCAACGTCCTTCCACCTGGGAACAACACCGGAATACTTGTTGATGTCCATGAAGCGGTCACGCTGTGAATCTGTTGACAACCACTTGGTGATAATATCTACCACCACTGGATTATAGTTTGCCTTTTTAGGGGCAGTTTCTGGAGTGGGTAAGCCATAAAAGTTGTGATCCGCATGTTGAAGCAGTTCCAAGGTGTGACGGTGTCGCAAATCATTAGCGAACTTACCAACATCTTCCAAGCTGACCACATCATCTCTTAGTCCATAGACACTTAAAACAGAAGTATTTGAATTTAGATCAGGAAGATCAGCCAAATCTACACCGCTGACGCTCAGTGTCTCTTCATAGGGGATCCACACTTTGGGGTAATGGCCTCTTCTATATGCTTTAAGCCAATAGCCACCTTCTTTCGCAGCGTTGGGGTGAATCTTATCCACTCGCTCCTTAAGTTCATGACCAACATATCTTGCTGAACAATTAATAAAATTTGGAATTGTCACTTTGTGCTGGCGACTGAGAGCCCATCTGAAGCCAGCTACTCCACCTCGACTATGGCAAATCAAGCCGATCAGTATGAGCTTCTTCTTCGCTAATAAATAGTCAAAAATGACCAGATCAAAGTCCTCCAAATCAGATTCAATGACCCGAGGGCGAGAGTTTTTACCTTCAGTAGAGCTGACACCAGGAGGGGTAATATCAGAACTGTCACCACAATTTCGAAAATCAAAGCGGAATGAATACAAGCCCAGTTTATCAGCTAGTTCTCGGCAGAGTAATTTCTGATAACAATAATCCTTGTGACCACCCAGACCATGAGCCACAACTACAACCTTTCCCGGTCGGTCTTTGTTAACGCTGGTAGGAGTAGTCAGAATACCAACGACGTAGTTTTTACTATCATGATGGAGTGTGATGGTCTCCTCGGTATAGCCAGATGGCTCAGCCGGTGAATTTGGCTCAGAAGGGGAGGGTGGCTCCGACATAGCAGTGGATCAATGGATGGCAAACAACGTAACAAACGGTACAAATGGTACAAAGGTACAGCAATAACCAGGCAACGACAAAAGTCTCAGTAAATATAAATCACTCAGAAGATTAACTGAAGTGATGAATATGAAGCCCACAGGTAGTGAAATAATATGAAGCACTAGCAGCCTCGTGGTTCTAAATAAACAGCCGACGTCGGTCATGAATAAACCCAGTCGGCTCAATATGCGAGGGGCCGAGTAGACTCGGAGCAATCTGTAGCCGTACTGTGTAGCTTCCCGGGTTCAATTTCTGTGGGGTAAATGAGCCGGAGGAGCGATAATGAGCAATTGTATTTTATTTTTCCGCCAAGATAACAATATAAATGGATATTCAATCGTATGATCCAGGTCTCCCCTCCCACCCCACCTGCCTTCCACTGGATGTGCGGATACGAATGTTGATGGGCCTGGTTTTGGAACGCTATCAACCCGAGGCCTTCACCAGAAGCTACAGATTCTACATTCTCTAACTGGTTCGTATTTCTATATATAACATGTTGATATTATCCGCGAGGGCTCTACCAGTTCCGAAGAAAGTGTTAGAAGAGCCGAATTTCTTTCGAATATAACTACATCACATCTGCATAGCAGCGACCAAGCGCACATATTCAGCTCGGCGCACCAAAACTCATAGAAGATCTGATCTAGCCGGGAGAAGAGAAATTAATTATATAATTGAAAATAATTACAAGAATATAATTATGAATTAAAAACAGATGGTATTGACTGTGTCCAGTTACGATATCGTGTTTCATTTCTGAGACATGGTTCGAATGTTTCAGACTGTACCTGTCGTTAGGCTGCTGTCAACGTCAACGGTCAGCTGGCAGATCGCTGCACCGATCTCAAACACTGCGTCTTCTCCTCTCGTCACTCACTTAGTATGCAGCACAACAAATAGGTGTTGGTCTCATCGCCTTGGTTTTGTATCAGCTACTAACTTCTTCACCGTTGTATTCGAAATGTCTGAGAACGGTCTTGAGACTCTTCCTACATGGTGCGCTCACTGGACCTCTTTCATCTCTCTGAACCCATGTTGAGCCTCTTCTTGGCCACTAGATAGAGCCATAACTTCACCCATGATCCATATCAAATAACCAGACACCATCGCTTGTGCGCCTCCGGCGGCTGGGGCGCTGCCCCAGACCCCGTAGCTCGCTCCGCTCGAGCGTGAGGGGTGTGTGCTAAATCGAGCGAAGCGAGCTACGGGGTCTGGGGCAGCGCCCCAGCCGCCGGAGGCGCACACACATCTGACGATACGTTGTCCCAACCCCAGATCCAGCCTCTTATGTCTAGTAGCGATAGGGCCCTTATCTGATCTTATCAGCAGGCTGAAGCAAGATAAGCTCTTCTGGATATTCCAGGGGTAATGCATGCGATCTGCTGTTAACGGTGAGGTCAGAGTTTATCTGGCAGCCGCGCGCAGTTCACGAAACGCACGCGTAAATACACCAAAGCTGCTGTTGCAGGTTTGTTGACAAAGCGTTCTGGTCAGATAAGCACGGTCATAGCGCTGACACCAGAAAGACCGATGCCTCGCCCACAAGTAAAACGGTCTCAGGCGAAGGGACTGCCGCCGGTGGCTGTCAAGAGATACGCAGCTCAGGTTGCGACTGCAAAGAGTCCCTGTCCCAAGCGGCGAAGTGCCCGGCTGGCCGCCAAAGAGCGCGATGACCGCTCGGTAGAGGCACCTGAAGAGTCAATAGAGACTCCTATCCCAGCTGAGAGTAATCCTAAATCCAGCAGTGACTCGTCTTTCTACAATGCGGAGTTACCGGTTCCCAGAAGAGCTTCCCTGTTCGACTCACGAGACCTAGACCGTGAGCCTGCCTCTGGTCATTCCAAGAGCTATAAGGGCATGGATATCAGCCTGAGCTCTGGGTTTACAATCAGCTCTAGTGACGAAGGCACCAAGCGTAACAAGCAAACCCCCCACAACAAGAGTGACGATACTATAGAAATAGTCTCAGATTCAAGCTCAAAGGACAGTGGCCAAGATGAGATGCCTGCTCGCAAGGAGAGCCTTAGGCGGCAGAGCACAACTTCAGATCTTTTAATACCAGGTCTGGCGGAATCTCCAATCCCAGTTCGAGGTCAGCTATTCGGTCGCGATGCCCAACGGTTGCCAGTTGCCTCTTCTCCTTTCCTCGAACCACTTGACAACCCTCGTTCATACCCACCAAGCTCTGTGTCGTCCGAATCAGATTCTATCTACCTTGAGAACGCAGAGAATATCCCCCCAGCTGAGCCTCTTTCTAGTGACCCTTTTGGATTCAACGATGTCTTGAATGTTCATCCAAAACTAACGCGCAAAAACCTTCCCACCAAAGCCCCAGCTGTAGAGAAAACGAATACAGAGTTTAAGATATATGAAGACTCGGGTGAATCAAGTGATAGCCAGGATACTCAGCAGATATCAGACTCAGAACCTCCTCTCTCCTCCCCACCTCCACGTGAAACTAGTAAAGCAGTAGCCCTCCAGCCCATATCATCCAAAGATCTCATCAGCCGGTTGCCACGAGAGCCCAAACGAGTCCCTGCTGTCAGGAAAACCAAGCAAACCAAGCAAATCAAGAAACTTAGCACAAATAACCGAGCATCCAGCAGCGAACCAGAAACAGAGAGGACTGCTGGTGCTGATAAGAAAACACTGAGTCGTCAAGGTAAAGCGGCTAAGCCTTCAACGAGCGCGAAACCGGCGTCCACAAAGAGCGGAAAGGGCAAGAACAGGCTGCGCTCTGAAGAGCCAGTGGTTCTCGAGGTCCCAAACTCAGACAAGGTCGAGGAAATCAAAGAAAAGTTCAAAAAAATCGACGAATGGGAGCTGAACGAAGTCATCATCTCGTCTTCCTCGTCAAACTCTGATCTATTCTAGCTCTGCAGAATACCGTCCTCACGTCTTAATGCTGTCATGTCCTTCAACTGTTTTATATATATTTGGTTCTTTACTCTAATGGTATATTTATCTTCCTGACCTTTGCCTCCGGCGGCTGGGGCTTCGCCCCAGACCCCACGGCTCCTGCTTCGCAGGAGATTCCCAGACAGCTCTGAGCGCCATGGTTTCCCAGCTTACAGGGGTCGCACACGCTCGACTCGAGCGCAGCGAGAGGAGCAGTGGGGTCTGGGGCGCAGCCCCAGCCGCCGGAGGCAGCAGGCGACGTTCTAATGATATTTTATTCAGTTATTTATGTATGCGCTGGGCGATAGATATTAGTAATAACCATGTATTCAAATATGCGATAAAGGAGTCCAAAATTAAATTATAGCATAAGCGAAATAGCGTCGCGTTACGACTCGATAGCCAAGCCGTAGACAGTGGTGCTGCTGTCTATTTTGATGTTTTCGAGGCTGCTGGCCAGATCGGATTTGGCCTTGTCTTCTGGCAGGGGTGACAGTTCGCCCAGCGTGGTGTTGCTGACCTCGTCGTCCTCCAGATCTTGTTTGGAAGTTGCTTTTGATTCGTCGGCCTCATCGTTCGACTCGCCGTCGTTGTCCTGGTCACCCTCGTCACTCACCTCGCCATACTCGTTTCTGCCGCTGGAAAAGTAGTACTCTCTTCCGTTGGAGTACATTTGGTGATGCAAATGGTGTTGTTGGTATCTCGCTTGGTCGACTGCAGCGGCCATGGCAGCAGCGTACATGTACTGCTCGTGTTGGGCTTGGCTCAGATACTGCGCCAATGCCTGGCTGCGTGAGGAGGTAGCCAGAATGGAGGGTGACTCGCGTTCTTGGTCCGAATTCCCAGTCGGACTGCTGGAGTCGCCGTTGTTGCTGCCACTGCCTTCTTTGCTTTCAGCATTGGAGTTAGACGCTGCTGCTGCCTGTTGGTTTAGAATACGGGGACTGTTTCCACAACGGTCTTTGCCGAAGTTGATCTTGAATTGCTTGTATTCGTCCTTCTCTTTGATACCTTCAATGGCTTTGATTGCATTGGTGATGTCTGTGAAGTTGACAAACGCACAGGATTTCTCAGGCAAAAAGTTGATTTGCTCGATCTCTCCAAACTCAGAAAAGTCCTTGCGCAGTTTCGATTCTGGCCAGTTATCGTCAATATTTCCAATATAAACGTTTCTGCTGGCACCGGCAGTCACAGCAAGAGATATGGCACTCATTAATGGACCAGAGTGTTTGCCCCAGCCGACTTTTAGTCTTCTGTTGTGAATAGATAGTCCTTGAATATTAGCCATGGCGAAGAATTGAGCAGCGGCCGTAGGGTCTATAAAAGTGACAAAGCAGATGTGTCTCTCAGGAATATAACGAATATTGTGGAGCAACCCACCTCGTACCACATTACAGATTTCTTCAATCGTGGTTTCGGGGTGGACGTTTCCTAGGTAGATCGTACGGTTACCGATATTATTGGCACCACCAGCAGTAGTGGCCACCGCAACAGCAGCAGCTGACTGATGTGCCAGAGCAGATGACAGCACTTCGCGGTCAACATTAGCAAGCACATGTTCAAAGCCAGAAGCAATGCCCAGGTACTGAGCAGCGTTTTGTTGCTGGGTCTTGGAGATATATGCACATCTGTCTTTGCCGTAGAACACTTTGCGATTGCTCCATTCTGGCAGCTGGGGGAGCTGGGCCACCACTTTAGTAGCCGTGGCTATACTGAGAAAATGAACGAAGCCAATGTTCTTCTCACGAATCAGCTTGATGGTATCAATGGGGCCGAATTTGGAAACTGCATTATATATATCGTGTTCGTTGATATCATCAGGCAAGTTACCCAAATAGACGTTTCTCGAGGCACCATCATGGGCAACTGCTAATGATACCGCAGATGGAACTGGAGAGGATCTGCCCCATCCAATTTTGATATCTTGGCCATTAATGGACAATTTCTTCAAGACCGCATCCGCATGGAAATGAGCGGCAGAGGAGTGGTCTAAAAATGACACAAATGCACAGGTTTTTTCAGGGATAATTTTAATATTCTCCACAACGCCAGACCGAACGTGGTTGAGAATCTGTTCGGCGGTAGCATCAACAGGGACGTTACCAAGGTATATAGTACGAGAGTGATTTTCAAGTTCAATCTGGGATGAGTAGTACTGTTGTTGGAGGTAGTTCGCAGCGGCAGCAGCAGCAGCAACTGAGGAAGAGGAAGATGGCGAGTTCGAGTTGATACCGTTTGCAGCAGCAAGAGCAGCAGCAGCTGGAGAACCAGGAGTAGCACTGGAAAACGAGCCAAATTGGCCAATGGCAGGAGTTCCAGGCTGGAATGGAGAGCCAAATAGGAGTTGAGATGGAAGCATAGGGGTAAAAGGAAGGTCATACTGGGCCATCGGAGAGTAGGGAACAGAGTTGGCAGCAGACGCAGACATGTTTATATACGACCTGTTCTGCGTCCGTTCCCCTGACTCCTCGGCAGTGTCAGTGTATTCACTGGATTCAGAGTTTTCGTTGCCAGTAGCGGTAGAAGAATCTGTCCTAGATGAAGAGTTGGCACTAGAATTACTAGCAGCAGTAGAGCCTGCAGTGTCAGCAGCGCTGCCAACAGTCAATTTTGAAGCCGTAGCTGTACTAGTAGAGGTTGTAGTGGTATTATCGCCAACGGCAGACGACGAATCTTTTACGTCAGCACTACCGTTAGCACTAGTAAACGAAGAAGAGGACATCTTTTCAAACGAGTGAGGGTGAGTTGGTTGCAGGGATTAAGGATCCGACGCACAAATAAACGACAGGAGGGCAGACCACTAGGGAGATTAATAGATCAAAACGATTGTAGAAGCAACCAAGTACCAGAGTGACTTGAGAAAAGAATCAGGATATCGACTGGAGTATTATGGGTCCAGGCTAGGTCAAGGTCAAGGTGAAATTAACGAAAACAAAAATATGATAATAATAGTAATTTAATAAAATGCAGGCAAACCAATTCACAGATTTCGTGCCAGGGCCAAGCTAATTATCAGGTAATCGAAGCAAATAAACGATAGCTGGATCTCAACAATATGTTCGTAATCAGATAGTCAAGCAAATCATATAATTAAATCAGAATTGATTCGAGGCAGGCCAACGAAGGAACAGGAACAACGAATACCAAATGAAGGAAGAAGCTGTCGAGAATCAAGAAACAAAAAGTGGATAAAAAGAAGAAAAAGACGAAGAGAACAATTAATGAATAGAAACGAATCCAATCTCTGTTTCGGTACAGTTAGTAACAACACAATCTAGACGATAGAGCACACGAACTAGCAATAATAATCCAAAAACAATGGGAGACTAGGCAGAAGACAGAAGGCAGACCACAGGCGACAGACAGCAGAAGAAACTAGAGACACCGTTTAATATAATCAATAGCTCTAGAACTAACTGTGACACAAACACACATAGACAGTCTTTCGCTCACTCACTCTCTCCCTCTCACCCTATCTCGCTCACACACGCTTTCTCCCGCTCCAGGTCTCGCTCTCTCTCACCCTTTATCTACTACTGATCCTCTCGCTCTCAATCACTAGTTCACTCACTCGACACTACTGACACTACTGACACTACTCGTCACTCTCTGCCGGCAGACATACAAAATAGCTCCTAAGACACGAATAAACCACGAATATACCCGAAGAAACCACAGTAAAGCAGAGAAGAAACAACAAAGCCACGTCAAATACAAATCGAGCTGCTAATAAAACCAACTTACACCTAATTTCAGGACCAACCTAGTTTCCACTGTCTAATACGTGTCTGAACAAACCAATTTCACTCACTATGTCGATGTTGATGTTGATGTTTGTGTTTATTAATAGAACGACTGTTTTGTTGTCTTTAACCAGATTGCAACTTTAAAACAGAACGATTTTAAAATTAAGGACCGAAAATAAATAATACCACACTAACACACCAAAATCCAACACAAAATACAAATACAAAAATAATAAATGCCCAATATTTACCTTAATTAATGTTTAAAGCGCCTGCTGCAGTTTAAGGGGGTTTGTGTCTATTTGTTCCTTTTAGGGATACTCAGAAACAGGGGCAGGAACAGGGGGTGCGGGTGCATATAATTAGGCATACTGGATATGAAACGGAAACGGTACCATGCGCCGCGTGCCTGCTGCCTCTGCTGCTCTTTCCAGCTGCCTGTTGCTGTAGCGGTATTCCTCCCAGCACCTCGCTGCCCCGGTTCCTAACGCTGGGCGGTCACCACCTCTAACGCTATCTGGGTCTAACTCAACGCTGAAAACGGCCTGTGCTATTATTGGCACCATGTGAAAGTGGGTTGTGGTCCTGCCTCCGGCGGCTGGGGCTGCGCCCCAGACCCCGTGGCTCCTCGAGCGGAGCTCGAGGAGAGTGCGTGGGCGGTGACTGGAGTTTTTGAGGGGGATTGGGTGGAAATAATCGTGGGTGAAGTACGGTCGTGGGTCTGGGTAGGGAGGGTCTGGAGCGACCTGCCTGCCTGCCTGCTGCCTGCCTGCTGCCTGCCTGTGCCTTGCGTTTGTATGTTGTCATAGCAGACCCGTTATTTAGATACAATGGCAGATGTACCGCAGATACAGGCCTGCCTATATGGGCCTGTGTCTGCCTATATGGGCCATATGGGCCTTTATCTGCCTGTGTGAGCCATATGAGCCTATATCTGCCTATATGAGCCTATAAGGGTTAATGTACTGGCGGCCCATACCAGTGCTCCTGCTAAATATGCTGGCAGCTACAGGTGAAATTTACATGTGTATGCACCCAAGTAATACACTGGCAGATAAAGTACCTACAGACACCGCAGAGCTCTCCTCGAGCGCAGCGAGAGGAGCCACGGGGTCTGGGGCAGAGCCCCAGCCGCCGGAGGCAGCGCTCCCCTGAACCACCCGATCGAATGCGGGAGCCGCAATTTCGTGGCACGGTGAAATGACTGCCTAATTAATCAATCGACGCTTGTTTGATTGTTGTTGTTGTTTGATTAGCTAGCTTGTTTCAGAGCATTAATTGGGAAAGTGAGCATGCATGTCAGAGTATCTGGGAGATTACCATCTGCACCCAGACGCAACTAATCTGCTTCTGATCTACGGCCTGCCTCTATTATGGTTACATGGATTACGGCGAGTGTTCGTTACTGGCAGCGTGCGCACACCCAAACAGCGAGCGCAGTTGGAGGTGGACCGCTGTCCACTGCCAGGTGCTAGGCTTTGGCTCAGTCCAATTGCCTGGGGGTGACTGTGCCTCCGGCGGCTGGGGCTCCGCCCCAGACCCCGCTGCTCCTCTCGCTCCGCTCGAGTCGAAACGTGGCTTCCCCTTATTCTCACACTGTTCTTTGATGTATGCACGGTGCTGACCAGGATCTTGCCAGGCCATGCTCACAATACAGTGTAATAGAGTGTAGTACAGCATATTATAGTCTATTATAGTGTACTAAATTGTGTACCACAGTGTGTATAGTGCCTACTGCTGTCAGTAAATTGCAGTAGCTCACTGTGAGCAATATGCCATACTAAGCGCTGATGTATGTATGCGTATGTACCGCTGCTGTACTATGTATAGCGTACAATGCATTATGAGCACAATGTAAACATGTACTGAGAGAGGGGAGAGGTGAGGAGGGGAGGAGGGGAGAGAGGTGAGGGAGGCAGATCCGACTGCACCCAGGCTGGATCTGGTCTGGAACTGGGATCAGTTGGATGAAGAAGCCATTGTACCCACCCACCAGGCCAGTCCAGTCTCAACACGGACCCGCCTGACCAGCAGGGTTGTCTTGGCATGGCCAACCTCCGCCGCCATAAAAAGCTCGGCCAACAAGGTCCTAGCAACGAGCGAAGCGAGCCACGGGGTCTGGGGCGAAGCCCCAGCCGCCGGAGGCAGGCCCACCCCAGCAACAACAGGGAGCCCGAGTTTCGATCGGATCCAGACCGTTCATGAGCGTGTGTCAGAGCTAATTAGCCGGACGCTGCGGGCTGGATGCAAGGTCTGAAATTACGTTACAATTACGTTAAGTGATCTTAAATTAATACGGCGAGCAGCGAACCGTGCGTTGCACGGTAACGGGAGACGCAGACAGAGGCCAGTGAGCGGTTGTAGGCAGGCAGAGTGCGGTCATAGGCAGGCAGAGGCAGAGGCAGAGGGAGGGTATCGAAGAAAGCGTAAGCAAAGCAAGAGCAGAGAGGAATGAAGCGTGAATTAGCTCGTGGAATCTGGCAGGCCGCTCGCTAGGATAAGCGAAACCGAAACAGGGGACGATAAACTAAAAGAAACCAAACTAAGACAACGCTAAACGAGCTACGAAACAACCAGAACACTAAAAATAACTGCCAATGCTCCACCACTGAACTCTGCTTATCTGCACCCAACCTGGGTCTTTTTGGTCTCTGTCAGTAGAAGTGCCTTTAAATAGGCAGAAACAAGCGAGCTCTTGACAGCTCGGCTTTCGGTATCTGATCTGGCCAGCAGCAGGCCATCGCCGACAGGGCAGCAGCACGCCCACTGCGATAGCCGGTACTCGCCCTGGCGACAGGCTCGCTGGGTTGATCGGACGACGTGCATTCCAGTAACGAGCTTAAACGGCCGTCTGGCGTGCTGGACCCACCCACGTTTAAGGTCTGGTGGTGTGGCCTCCGGCGGCTGGGGCTCCGCCCCAGACCCCGCTGCTCCTCTCGCTGCGCTCGAGTCGGTTCTTGGGGTGAGAGGCATTTTAGAGGGGTCCCCGTTGGGTCGTGCGGGTGGTACCGAGGTGGTGCAGCTGAGCGAGTGCGGAATGTGCATGTTGCGAGTGGTGTGGTAAACTGCTGATGTTTTTGGTTGCATCAGGGGTAATTTCAGGGGTAGATGCGATTGTAACCAGCAGGAGCTGTGCGAGGGCAAGAAGAATGGTCAATGGGGTTCAGTGTTTCTTTATTTGATAAAATTGCTATAGAGGTATAGCATAATGATAGTTGAGGAGTTAAGTAGTAGCAGTAATGCCTAAACCAACGTATTTCCTGGTAAATTGAAAGAATTGTCCCAAGAAGTCACATTGATCTGTAATCAGTCAATATGAGCCAAGCCAACTCCAGATAATCACACTTTAAGACACCTCCACCTTGTCTTTGATTTCGAAACATGCTGTCTAAGGTTTCAGCGCTGTGTATACTGCTTAGGTTCCAAAAATAATATGATTGGTGGAAGAGGGTGTGATAGTTCTGAGTCGAGTACTGGCCTCGAATAATGCACTCGTTGATATATGCGCTATGCTCACTAGTCTACGACAGCGACAAAGATGTTTTTCATTTTGAATGTTCAGACATTTTGCGCGCACAATGTATGGCCTGGCGTACGAGGTTAGAGAAATTGAAGTTGTGAGATCTTTACATTGCGTTTAATCTTTCCATCAAGGTGACTTTACGAAGGCCATTTGGTTGTCCCGTGCATTCACTCTGCCTCAGTACTGTAGAGCCCAATATAATGCGAGCCAAGTATTATCCCAGTAATTAAATCCAGGTAGCCCTCCCCAATCAAGTCAGCCAGCTAGCGAGAGTGGCCGAACGTAGGAAGCAACATAGAGTAAAGCTGACTGGATATTGGGCTTATTTTCGAGCGAAGCGAGCTACGGGGTCTGGGGCAGAGCCCCAGCCGCCGGAGGCAGAGAGGAGGTAGTATATATGAAATGCAGATGCGATAAATATTGATGTATGCTAATAATTAGATGGATGCAGGGGGTGTCGGCTATTCGACGGTTATAGAGGGGGAGCGGAAGCTGAGACTGAGGTCGTCAAAGCCGCCGCTGGTGGTGCTGTGTGGAGTGCCACTGCTTTCGGAGTCGTAGTTGTTCCAGGCAGATTCAATGGCGCTTGAACGACGACTGTCGATAAGACGGGAACGAGGACGACGGCGGTTGATGCCGCCTCGTTTGAGATCGCTGCCACTGCTGTCAGTTCGGTCGACCAGAGCTGAAGAAGGAGCTGTAGCAGAGGCACGTCTGGGTGGCTGTTGCACGAGTTTGTGGAGCTCATCTGTTTGCTGTTCGAGTTCTTCGATTCCTCGATACATGTCTTGAAGAAGGCTCTCGCGAATTTTGCGGTCATTGTGGGGTGAAGGTGGAGATGCGGGCAGAGAAGACTCATCTGATCTTTCATCAGGGCGACGTGGAACGCTGATTGATGGGGGTGATGGCGAAGACATGGATGTGTTTCTGGCTGCACCGAGTGTGACTGGCGAAGAAACCATTCTGTACTTACTATCAGGAGAGACACGATGGGGTGGTTGTGGCAGAGGACGGGGACCTAGGCCACTGCTGCTTCGCTTCCCAGAGAGCCAGAGAGACTCGGTATTAGGTTTTGACATCCAAGTCAAAGAGTCAGAGGACGATCTGTTACCAGTGGGTGTGCTCTTCGAATTCACCAAGGATCCGTACCTAGAGGAGAATTCTGTCTGTTCAAGAGAATGCTTGATAGAGTGTTTAGAGGCATTGTCCTTTAACACAGCACTCTCTTCGACGCTGTCTACATCTGAAAATAGAGATCCAGAAGAGACGCTGTTATTGTCGGCTAGCTCTGCTGAGTGATGTGAGAAAGAGTCGCTGTTGGTGTAGGAGCCACCACTTTCAGAATAAGATCGAGAATGGTTGCTGCCATTGTCTGACGAGCCGCTGAAAAATGAAGAGTTATCACCAGAAACGTTAGAACGACCGCTGTAGGTAGACCGTTTGTACTGCTTTTCCTCTTCAACCTCCCACGAATGTATTTCTTGGCGGAGCACAACGCGAACTGCGATTGCTCGGCGCAAGTATCGGGACCATGCGTCAACAAACTCCAGCGCCTCGTCAAGTTTTGCCAGGTTGTCCATGTTGGCACCATCAGAGCCAGGCAAGAACTTGGCTGGATCATCCGATCCGTAGACATCAACCCGTCGGATAATAGGGTCTCTGTTTCTGCTTGAGTAGCGACGACTGAGGCTGCCTGATTTGCCAGACCGAGTCGATTTCCGGCGTGAAAGTCTACGAACTGGCATTATTTCAACCTGAATAGGAACAGACTGAGACGCGTTGGTACCAGTACCAGCGTCAGCAACGGCAGAGGTTGGGTCCAAGGGAGCTGCAGTAGTAGCGATAGGAGCAGATTCACCGGTAGGAATTGGAGCTCCTTGGGCACGTGGGGCATCATCTTCTTGGAGAATATTTCTTTTGATAGGATCGGTTTGGACACCCTCAGAAACAGAGACCTGTTTTCTGTGCGAGCGGTGCAAGTCAGGCGGCTGCTCAGCCAACCTTCTCCTGTAATCATACTCGAATTCGTCGAATTCCAACAAACTTGAAGAGGTTCTGGCAAGATTGACAGGTCTTGGAGAAACAATTGGAACAGATTGGTATTGGCCAGATTTAGAGCGACTGCTTGGGTGACGGCGGATTTGAGGGTGGAACCTGAAAAAGTCAGTTGGCTTGATATTGAACTTGAGCGGTTTAGGGCGGCGAGGAGACGCAACAACCTCGAAAGATAACTGGCGACTTAGTTGATCTTTAGTATAATGATATTTGACTTTGGACCGTCTGCGGAAAAGCTTTCGGAAATACCTGCGCACAGGCGACCCTCGCATGCTACCAGCACTTGTCCTTTTTCTGACCAGCATTACAGGAGAAGTGTTGAAGGGGGCATTTTGACCATGGGGAAGAGCATTTCGACCCAATTGAGGGTCCTGATTCTCTTTATTTTGATTTCTGTTAAGGTTTTCTCGGTGCGTTTCATAATTCTGAGGATCTACTGAACCTGCAGGAGGGGGTGTTGGTGGAGCGTTTGCTGGATGGTACTGGAACCCACGATTCTCATTACCGTCTGAGGGTGTCACTGGCGGTACTACTGTACTTGATGATGCTGGTGGTAAATATGGATTTGCGATCCCGGTGACGGTGACGTCTGTAGCACGCCCTTTGCCTTTCTTTCCAAAAAAGCCACGAACTGGAGCGGATGATGATGCATTGTTGAGAGAATTAGAAGATGCAGGGGAATGAGATCGTCGAGTGCGACGCAGATTCGAAGAAGTCCGTTTCAAGTTTGAGGGGGATCTTCTAAGCTTGAGAAAACTTCGTCGAGGGGGGGTGGAATGATTATTATTAGAAAAACTGCTGGACGTTTTCAATTCGTCGGATTCAGATAGAGGGCCAAGTTTGCCCGTATTCGTGACCATGACTGGACGTTTTCTGGGTGATAATGCGGATTTCGTCAGGTCTACCAAATGCTCTGCAAAAGTAGGAGTCACAACACCACTAGCAACAGAAGGACTAGATACCATTAAAAAGTCCCGCTCTTTCTCGTGCTCGACAGTAATGGGTCTGGGAGGAGAGCGTTTTTGTTTTGCCATGATATATAAAACTTGATCCACTAGACAAGACAAACAATGCCATCCAAATTGCTGGTATATAAGGAGGGTATCGTATCCTAGATGGGTCTAGTAAACAGGACCAACGGTATGACTGACAAAAGTGAATAAAGACTGAAATACATGGAGAGCACGTAACCCACCAGATCGCACCAGATATATATATAAAAGAGAAAACTTGCGCATAGGAACGAGTCAAAGAGGCTGGTTCACCCAGCAGGCCGGAATAGCTAGCCCACTGAATAAACGTTAACGGAGATCTCATGCTGCTGATAAGCTGGTAATATGCGCGGATCGGCTGCGCAGCCTCTGAAAAAAGACAGGGCTGGTGCATGAGTAGAATTGTACCCGCCCCTTGGATAAGTGAGTTGAGGGCTATAGAAAGTTCGTCAGGGCGTTTTTGTAGCAAAAGCTGGTGATTTTAAACTCAATTAGAAGTTACACTAACAGCTGAAAAAATACGGAATACGTGCCATGAAGTCCCAAGAGCACCCTCCTCACAGAGATAATACGCATGATTAACTCTCTGCAGCGTATTTTATTATAGGAGGGCCAGCACCGTGCTATAGCCTGAACCAGTCGCCATATTATTTATTATCATACGACACACAATCTGCACCACAACAGAACCACAGCACTCGTCCCCCGCCGAGGAACCACAATCGGTGACGTCGAAAAAAGCGCTGACAGCTGCGTCATTAGCACATATTAGCGCTGCAGATCCCCGGTGAAGTGGATGCAAGATCCAGATCAAACACCAGTCTCGCGACTGGGACGCGATTTACTGGGGGCTGGTGTGCCTCCGGCGGCTGGGCTCCGCCCAGACCTGGTTGTGCTCGCTTCGCGAGCGGTTTTGGCGAGTTGTAGTTGGCTGGCTGGTAGTGGACCCGCTCTGAGCAGCCCAAACTACAGCGTCTGGGTTGATACGGTTGATGTGCCCTCCCAATGCGCTCGCGAAGCGAGCACAACCAGGTCTGGGCGGAGCCCAGCCGCCGGAGGCAGCAGGCGACCCGCGAGTGAGTGTCAATCAATAAATAGAACGAGCCGTGGTATATACAGAGTGGGGTTCTACAAGTCATCGCCGTGTGTCTGGGGGCTGTCGATTTCGTCTGCTGGACGAGGAGGGGCGACTGTGTCAGCATCCGCCTCGTTGCTCTCAGAATCCAGGTCTGGAGTGCTTTCTGCGGCTGGTGAGGGTGGTATGTCGAGACTGTCGGCCTCTGGAGCGACGGCGTCTGGTGTGACTTCCTCAGCGCTCTCGGCAGCAGGTACAGGTGAAGCCTCTTCGTGCTTTCTCGCTGAGGCCAGTTGTATATATGCTTCTCCGGTCTCATCGTCTTGAGCCTCGTCTGAGGGAGTATCTGAGCCCTCGTTCTCGAGAGTTGGAACAGGGACGCTTTCAGGGGCTGGAGCTTCAACACCCTCTGCAGTTTCGCCCTCAGAGGCTGGAATAGGAGTGCTTTCAGCAGCTGGTTCTGCGGGAGCCCCGACGGTTTCGCTGTTGCTCTCACGGGCAGTGCTTTCCAGAGTCGGAGTCTCAACACCACCAGTCTCGATCTCGCTTTCAGATTCATTCTCGGTCGCGACAGGCTCGTTCTGATCAGGCACCTCTTCAGGAACTTCTGCCTCGTCAGTCTCGAACCCTGTGCGCTCTGCTTCGCCTTCTGGCGTTATAACTGGCAGCGATGCATCTTCAGAAGCCGAAACTGTATCTTCTGCCTCAGGCTCAGGTGTTGGCACTTCTGCCTTAAGGCTCTCTACTGTTGATGCTGGTTCTTCCGTACTCAAAAGCGAGGAAGTAGGCGCAATAATGTCTTCAATTCCAGAAACAGGCTGGTGGTCAGTTACAGGTGCATGGTCATAGCTCAAGGCGGTTGTAGCACTATCGCTATCAGACACTATTAGAGCATCAAAGAACTGTCTCTTCATGAGCACCTGGAGAATCACAGCCAAAACAGCTATCAAAACGACACTCCAAAGAGCGTAGATTATGCTTTTGATGCCGCCATTAAAGATGCCATCAAGAGGCAGCTCTAGAACTCGGACTGTACCTGACACAGAAGTGCTTGCTATGCGGGTCTGAGAGGGGTTGAGAGCGACACTAGTAATTGCAATCTCATGAACCCTGTCCAATTTCTTCAACAGTCCAAGGCTGGTACTAGATACTATTGCTATACTGCAGTCTGAGGTCCCGAGAATAGTGTACTTCGAACCAGCGTCCATGGTCGACACAGCGCGAATCCTGGAAGTCAGGGTTTTAGAGGAGATCTTGTTTCCTGTAACAGGATTGAACTTGTATAAAACAACCCCCTTTCTCTGATTCAGATTAGCAGCCACAATTATCACACTTTCAGACACAAACCGCAACTTGGCGAATTTGGCATCCTTTCTAGGTAAAGCAATAACCAGGTTTTCATCACCGTTGCTAGCATTTAAAACATAGAGCTTAGAATCGCTGATATAAGCAAACTTCTCAGAGTCTGGAGAAAAGTCTATGTCATTGATCGATCCCGAACCCAGTGTCTTTCTATACAGAGCATCGGTTGGGGTTGTAGCAGACGCATTGGATTCTATAGATGGCGCAAAACCAGACTTTTCATCAAGAGTTTCGGTCTTGAAAACATAGACAGCGCCAGGACTAGCACTGGAACTGAAAGCCAACAGCTCGCCTGAATCAGACACTCTTGTGCATTTCTGATATTCATTAGCATCAGCACTGGTGAAAACTTTGAAAGATTTCTCCTCGCCAGTACCACTGCCAGAACCCACTACAGGACTATTCTTAACATCCCCTTTGCTGGTCTTATAGTTGAATATACGCAAATGAGTGTTTCTGCCCTCCTGAATAGCCGCAGTACTGCGATTGACACCAGCGTAAATACGTCCACATCCACTAACTGCCAAACTGGTCGGATTATCCTCATCACCAGCAAGCAGAATCTCGCTTCGGACAGCCAACCCTTTACCTTCAGGTCTCACTTTAACCACTGTCTATACAAGTTAGATCTACCCCTTAAACAGCTACAAAGCCTGTTCCACCGCTCTACCACACATCCCAAAACCCTCCACATCAACCAACCCCCATATCTAGTCAGATCCCTCGCAAACGAGCGAAGCGAGCCACGGGGTCTGGGGCGAAGCCCCAGCCGCCGGAGGCAGCACCCACCCCCTCTTTGTAATCACTTACGATCTTGTTTTTGACGCCATTGCGGCCTTCACCACCGCCACCGCCAATCACGAGACAGCTGTTCGAGTCCCACACCGACGCAAACACAGGATACGAGACGTCGATAGTGTCGGAATCGCTGCTTGGAAGCGGACTGCTCTTCGACAGGGCGGGTGGGGGACTGCCAGCGTCGTCGCCGCTGGACGAATGAGCCCGCGCGTTCTTACTGCTGCTCATGGCTCGATGGCGATACTTCGGTATTCTCTCTCGTTTCAAAATTGTCACTTTTTCGATCGAGCTGCCCAAAAACGTGCTACAAAACCTCAGTCTCTAAGACACTCGTCTCTGTTAGCGAACCAATCTGGCGATGATATCCGCCTGCTCAGCTTGCGATGGGCCGCACGGCTGAACGGCCGACCCTGCGTCGCTGGACCCTTTACCCCTGAATCTCACGAAGGGGCCTGCCTCCGGCGGCTGGGGCTGCGCCCCAGACCCCGTGGCTCCTCTCGCTTCGCTCGAGTCGGGAGCGGGGGAGGTGGGATCAGTTTATTTGGGCCGATTTGCCTCCGGCGGCTGGGGCGCTGCCCCAGACCCCGCTGCTCCTGCTTCGCAGGAGTTGCTAGGACCGTCGACGCCCGACTCGAGCGAAGCGAGAGGAGCCACGGGGTCTGGGGCGCAGCCCCAGCCGCCGGAGGCGGGCCCACCAAAACGTAGTTATAAATAGCGTGGATATTAGTACAGATCGTCGGGGACCTTGTCCATGACGTTTTCGAGGATGTGTTCCAGAATGCTCTGTTCTTTGTCCGCGTTGAAGTGCATTGCCGGCATTTCTTGTGGGGGCCGTGACAGGATGGCGTCGAAGTTGTACAGGCTGCCGAAGTCGAAGAAGCTTCGGCTGTCGAGGGCGTTGAGCCATTCAGCGCCGTCGTCGTTCAGGATGTCGGCTGTGCCAATCTCAGACGGTGCTCCGCTAGACGGTCGACCCGACATGTCGAAGGACATGTCTTGCGATTGCAGTTCTGGTCTTTCGCCAAGATGCATTTCCACATGTTGCTGGTGGTTTGGATATGAGTTGTGTGGAGTCGCGTGCATCGACGAGGACGAGGATGACGAGGTCATATCCAGTTTCATGCGTTTAGAGGGCATATCATCACCTGGGAAGTCATGGAATGATCCCATGCTGGGCTTTGCCGTGAACGGCGAGCCTGGACGGGTGTTCGTGGTGGACCCAGCGTTGCTGGGCGCTCCGTGCTTGATGAGATCTTCTGGGAGGTAGGCTGGAGGCGTGCTGGGTCTGGATAGGCTGGTGGGGGTCGTTTTCCCGTGGTCATCGTCGTCATCGTCATCGTCGTGGCCGTTTTCAGCACTTGGCCTTCCATCTGTTGATCCCGTCTGTAGTTGACGGACAGCAGCCTCTTCTTTAGATGCTGCTAGTTTCTTGGTGTATCTATCTTTCAGCATCACACACCAAACACCCACAATGTACCAGTACTCTCGAAGAATTACCAGCAGACGGAGTGTGAGTGCCAGGTTCTGCTTCGCACGCCCAGCAACCACTGGATCGGGCGAGAAAGATAGAGCGATGTGGACTGAAGACACGGTAAAGACACAGAAGCTAATAAATGGTGCTACGGTGGTGTCTTCTAGTTGCAGGATGTCAGAAACGATTTCCGCCATGGAATTGGCTGCATCTCGAACATTGCAAACAGCAGTCTCCATAAACTCTTTTGGTGGTTTGTCAGGAAACGGGTATCGTGATCGGTCGTATGGATATACTGTTCGGTATAAGAGGAACTGGGCTGCCAGCAGCTCCGCATGAAGATGGAGATATGTGCCAGCACGGTTTAAAGCGCTTAATTCATTGAGTGTGCCTTTGGAATAGTGGAATTTACTAGGCACTATCTCATTTTTGAAATGCAGAAACTCCTTTTCAAGAGCAGCAAATTTCGAGTCTGGTTTCCAAGGAGGAATAGCCTCGTTGTTTTTTGCTGACACATAGCGATTGATTTTATTCCAGATCAATGTTGCTTCCATGTGATACGAAAATACATCTAAATCTTGATGTGCGGGAATAGACAGATCTCGACTGGCGAAGGTGGTCGTCAGGGTTGGAATATTGTTTTCGAAATTGTGGTATGGGCAGGGCAGTATAATATCAGACACTTCGTCAAGTTGAATAGGATATGAGCTAGTGGCATGGCCCAGACGGTCGAGAACCACCAGAGACCAGAACGTACGACGGCGACATTCTCTTTCCAACCAAGTAGCAGGGGAACCGTCGGGTAGCTCTTTATTAAGACCCAAGTTCAAAGCCATGGGCATCGCCATAGAAATATAAATCATGGCTCTGCCTCCTTTGTGCTTGAAAAAATCGTGTTGGGTAAGACAGATCATGGCTTGTACTGCTTCCACCGATGGGTTATCAAATTCTCTGCTGAGCACTTGACGAGCCCGTTCTGTGAATATTTCACCTGCTTTATGTGCATATTGGCCACTTTTCGTCACTTTTGGATGGCGAGAAAACCTCGCTGCTAGCCCACACAGTGCTAGTACAAGACCACGATTCACTTCCCCTCGTCGCAATCTGATCATAAACGTTGGTTTATGAAGAAACGAATATGTTTGGTTGTGGATGTACTTGAAATAGACCTCTGCGAGATGAATGACGATGTCTGAAGGAGGTAATAAAGAGTCTACTTCGGGTGAAGGTTTTCTCGTAGGGGGTCCTGATTTCAAGCCAGTGATTATATTGGCTGCCTGCTTATCCTCAGCTGTAGTAATATTATTATTCATCATTGACGAATTAGAACCTGTAGGCTGCCCGGATAGCGACGATTTTTGTAGATTCATGTCCCCTAGTTGATGTAATTGGTGGGCATGTTTATCTGATTTAGACGTAATCTGGCTCATTAGCTGCTGCTCATCTGCTATGGGTAACGAGCGATTTAATGAAGAGCCAATAGGAGCACCACCAGAATTACTATTACTACTTGTCTGAGATATTTGAGATACTGGAGATGACCCTTCAGAAGAGTCTTCTGAACAGTAGACCCGTAGAGCGTCTAAACGGCGACTCAACATTTTCGTATACCCATATCTTGATCCTCTATTACGGACAATGGGATATTCACATTCCACATTGATTCTCAGACAATTCGTACAGGCTGGCCGGTGGCCTGAGCATTTGATTTTCTTCTTTCTACAGCCAGCACACGCCACTACCAGCTTCTTTTTGTCCTTAGCGGAAGCGCTCGCACTAGCATTCACAGGATTCGATACAAATGAGAAATTCTTGGGGCCGTTTGGCCCATTTGTAGCGGCTGTTGTAGTATTAACAGATACTGGTGGGATGTTGATTGATGAAGCTGGAATGGGCTTGAAATTTCCATTACCAAAATTAATAGCAGAAAAACCACCAGCAGACCCACTAGAGGTATCACCAGCTCCACCATCTACCCCGCTCTCCATCCCGCTTTCCATTCCACTCTCCACTCCACTTCCGCCTCCACTTCCCACCTCACCATCCATTCTGTTACCAAGTCCATTACCAACTCCGTTACTGAATCTATTGTCCAAGCCACGGACAGGACCAGAACCAGTAGCAGTATTGAGCCCATGTCCAGGATTCACATGAATCCCCGAAGCATCTCTGCCTCTGTACCCACTGCCGTTATTTAGGACTAGAGAATCATCATGAGGAGGGCTCTTAATGAACGACATATTTCCGCCAAAGACACTTGATCTGGGATATTTTTGGTGTTTTTTTCTCGCTTATCGACCAGTATTATAGAATAGACCAAGTTTCTTTTGAGGAGTGTTTTTACAGTTGGCAATTACCAGCAGAAGGTTTTATTATGGATATGAGTGATAGTCCGTTTCCAGAGATGAAATCTTAACCCCACAATACGCAAACTTTCGGAAAGTGCAGTCGGAAACGCCAACCTTAAGATTGGCGGGTCGGATATACGGCTTGCCGCAACGGCGGCTGGGCGATGGACGGACGGAAGCCTGAGGTTGTGCGGGCAACGAGGAACTTCTCCAGCCACAATCAGCCCAAGAACAGAGAAGCGCGTACTGAACGAAGCACACATTCACAAAAGACCGACCAGCACACAAAAAAAATTGCGGGAACGTCGCTCTGTAGATTACCAGCTGTCACTGACATAGATCCAGGAACCGCAGACGCAGGCCGCTGCTGCATGCACAACGCAATGAGACCCTGCTTCTGCCCCTCGCCCATCCCTACCCTTTTCATCGTCCCGAGATCACGCCGACATGCCAGCGGGGCACAGCTTCACGTCTCACGCACCCCCCATCCCACGACCACCACGAAAACGAGGGTCCCAGTCTCGAGCGAAGCGAGCCACGGGGTCTGGGGCGAAGCCCCAGCCGCCGGAGGCACAACCCCAGGTCCCCCATTGTGCCTCCGGCGGCTGGGGCTTCGCCCCAGACCCCGTAGCTCGCTTCGCTCGAGACTGGGATCGTGGGGATGGAGGGGGAGGTGTGTGGAGAGGGGCTGACCGGTTCGTTTTCGTGGGTCTTTGGGGACCGCTCGTCCGTTGGAGTGAGGTCTCTGGTGGTGGTCGAGGCTGTTGTTGAGGAAGGGTTGTGGAGGAGGAGGAGCCCCTCGTACTAGTGGTGCTTACTTACGATTGAGGAGGAGTTGGGTGCTGCAGAGGGCATTTTGGGGGGTTCTTGGGGAGATTTGCAATGATAGTTAAAAATTATATTTACATACCGCTCTATATATATATGGAACGAGCGACAGAGACACCTCGACGCATCCATCCGCGGTTACGGTTCAGATCTCGGGTAGGTGGGTAGGTCATAGGTCCTGGCACCTCGACAGGCGGGGTTGGGCAGCCGAATCAAGTGGGGTGGACGGAAATTCCGTTCGCAGTATCCGTTGCTGCTGCTATTTTGGCTAATCAGCGCCCGTCTGGTTAGTCATCAGGGGTCGAGTTAGGGGTCTATTTACGCACCCAGACCGCAGTTGCCATCGTCGTAGAAATCGTGGAGAATGTCTGGTTTGAAGGCCCACATTTCAAAGGCGTACACCACTTGTTTGATCTCTTCTAGACTCATCTCCTGGGGCTTCTTATCTAATATTTCGTCGTCTAGTTTCTCTGCTAGATCTATCTCCGCACCTGGTCCTAGTGTCCCTAGTGCTTCTCTGAGTAGCTTTGTCCGTAGCACAAATAGCATTTTTATCACATATTCGAAAGAATCAACATGATCCACTTGGTTTTCCAGAGGATTGATTTCCAGCAGCACTGGAGAATCCGCTTTAGCAGGATGGAAGTCGGCCTTGGCTGTTCCTATTAGAGCTCCATGAGGCACTTCAGGATCTGCGTTTTCTCCCAGTAGCACTCTCGACTCTGTACACGATTCGCACTGGACTGATACTCGATGTCTGGCTTTTGAACTTTTGACTGCTAGCAGTTTCTCTGCTGTCGACTCGCGAACCCACAACAACATTCTAATACGACCGTACTGCTGCAGCCAGCTTTGGTTCATCACGCAGTTGAGATACTGAACACATAGCTGCTCACCTTGGATCATGGACAAATTGGCAGTGAAGAGGATCTCGTTGTGAATATCGGTTCGAGGCTGCGTACGGGGCTCGTACAGCTTCTGATCCACCAAATACTGAAAAGTAGACCATCGAAACGGGTCTTCAGGATGCACCCGCCAGCTGTTCGAATCCGTCTCCAGCGACTTCAAAAAATTCTTATAATTTACATGTGGCTCTAATAAAATATGATTCCGTGGTTTTATAACATTATGTAAAGCAGCAGACCACACTCCAAGCCCAGGGTACGCATCGATAATGGTCACATCCCTGTTGTAGAACCCACCGTACCCCATCCGCTCTATCAGCTTCACCGCCAGCTCATAATTAACAAAATTCTTCCTCGCATAAGTCTTCTTGACATTCAGCCACTCCCTCGCCGCATTTTTCACCAACAACCCGCTCCTACTCGCGCTCGTCATCTGGTCTACCGTCAAACTGTGTCCTTCACACGATCTATTTTTCATGCTGAAAATAATGTGTAGCCGCACGTAGGTTGTTTGCCGGAGAAAGCCTCCGGCGGCTGGGGCTCTGCCCCAGACCCCGTGGCTCCTCTCGCTGCGCTCGAGTCGTTGCGTGGGGAGTCCTGTGGATTTGGAGAGAGGATATGGGTTGTTTTTCTGGGGTCTGTTAGACTGGTGACTTGGGTACGCTCCTGGCCGTGTCTCCCATCCAACCTACTCATAGTTTTATTGTTGACTAATAGATCTTTTAAATCCGACTACATAATTCCTCCCAGAGCCAAGCACAAATAGTTTTAATGATTTTTGGCTCTCTCGACACCGTCAGCGCTCAGTGCGAGCATGCCATTTCACATGCAGTTAGTAGGACCCTGCATATTATGAGGACTGACCTTGGAGTTGTGTTCTCCAAAAGCGTAAAGAAACTGCTAACACTAATATTACCACATTTCGCTCTGTACCAGCTGTTCCAGAGATGCTACACTAACAATCAGACTTCTTCCTCAAGAAGTAGTAACAAAACAACCCAGCACCAGCCCAAAACATCCCTCTAACCTCTTCCCAACAAGCCACTTTGAACGGAACCCAGCGCAACGACTCGAGCGCAGCGAGAGGAGCCACGGGGTCTGGGGCAGAGCCCCAGCCGCCGGAGGCCGACCCCAGACCCAAACACCAGCACCCGTAGCGGCACATGCAGCAGCGCTTAAACGGACGGAGACCCTGCATGAGAAAAAGAGTGAAATTTCGCATGTGTGAAAATTACCTAAATAGGCAATATGCGGTCACAGGAGAAAACTCAGAAAATTGCAACTCGCGCAGAGAGCGACGCTGGATGCTAACCTGCAAATATCACTCAAACATTCTGATACCTCTTGTTCAGTGTGTTCATTCAACCAAATTTCACTTCGACAACCAGCACAGTAGAAGAGAAATAAAGTAGACGTCAACATGGCTGTCGGAAAGAATAAGAGATTGAGTAAAGGAAAGAAGGGAATTAAGAAGAAGGTCGTCGACCCTTTCACCCGTAAGGACTGGTACAACATCAAGGCTCCTACCACTTTCGAGAACCGTGATGTTGGTAAGACTTTAGTTAACAGATCCACTGGTCTTAAGAACGCCAATGACGAGCTCAAGGGCCGTATTGTCGATGTTTCTCTTGCTGACTTACAAGGACAAGAGGACCACTCTTTCCGTCGTATCAAGCTCAGAGTTGATGAGGTCCAAGGCAAGAACTTGCTCACCAACTTCCACGGTTTGGACTTCACTTCTGACAAGCTCCGTTCTTTTGTCCGCAAGTGGCAAACTCTGATCGAGGCCAATGTCACTGTCAAGACCTCTGACGACTACGTTATCCGTCTTTTCGCCATTGCCTTCACCAAGAGATCTTCCAACCAAATCAAGAAGACCACATACGCTCAAAGCTCCCAAATCCGTCAAATCAGAAAGAAGATGACTGAGATCATGACCAGAGAGGCCTCCAACGTCACTTTGGCCCAACTCACTGCCAAGCTCATCCCTGAGGTCATTGGCCGCGAAATCGAGAAGGCTACCCAAGGTATCTACCCTCTCCAAAACGTCCACGTCCGCAAGGTCAAGTTGCTCAAGCAACCCAAATTCGACCTCGGTGCTTTGTTGGCTCTCCACGGTGAGGGTGCCGGCTCTGAGGAGACTGGAAAGAAGGTCCCCAGAGAATTCAAGGATGTTGTTCTCGAGTCTGTTTAAACAAACAACCAAAGCATTTGTAATGACGACTTTCAAAAAATAAAATAAATATCCTGTGTAATTGTCTTTTACTCGCACTTGTCCCATGCGCCTCCGGCGGCTGGGGCTCTGCCCCAGACCCCGTGGTGCTCGCTTCGCGAGCGTTTGGGTGTTAGGGTGCCTCCGGCGGCTGGGGCTACGCCCCAGACCTCGTGGTGCTCGCTTCGCGAGCAATTGGGGCCAGGAGTGGTGTGAGAGCTGGTAGAGTCGCAGCTCTGAATGGTAGTTGCATCTGGGTGTTCATATGGGTATATATGTAATATGATTGGCAGGCTCTCAGATGCAGATATAGAATACTTAGTAGAGCACCAGTGACAGTGAGTGCAAACATACCACGCAATGCTCGCGAAGCGAGCACCACGGGGTCTGGGGCGCAGCCCCAGCCGCCGGAGGCAGGAATGGAGAAAGGGACGAGAGGGTTTATTAGAAGGAAGAGCCCCAGAGGTTACCGTTCTTGTCTATGAGGGAGTTGGTAGAGGTTTGGGGGCCGTGGCCGACACCAGTGAGGATGATGCGTTCGATGCCCGAATGGAGGGCTGCTACCCAGCGCTTGTCGAAGTCGTCGGACATGAACTCCTGGATATGCGAGTGGGGTTCTTCTTTCCAGGCAGCCAGGTCTTTGAGGGCAGCACGCAGTGGGCCGAGAACCAGTTGCTCGTTTTGTGCCAGGTAGTAGATTACGGCGTTTGGACCAGCATCAAAGGTATAGGCGGCAATTACTTGGCCAGCAACCTTGTTGATGTCTTCGACAAGACGGATGGCAGCACGGGACACGTCGTTGAGGTAGAAGATGGGCGGGTAGCTGTCGAGACAGGTGGCGTGGAACTGGTTGGAGTCGGCCATAGTCAGGTGTGCAAACGTCTCGAAATCTTTCTCGAGAATGCTCTTCTTCATCTGCTCAAATCGCTGTGGAACGACAGATGTCACTCGCTCCTTAAAGAGTGACGAGGTCTTTACTGTCAATTGCATACCACTGGTAGACGGTGTGTCTTTGCGTTCAGCACTGACAACGAGAATGGCGGCCTTCATTTCTGGCCAGTGCTCGTAGGGAGCAATCTGGACGGCTTTAGAGTCAGAACCATCGGGCTTAGATCCCATTTCCCAGGCTACATAGCCGCCAAATAAAGATCTACAGGCTGATCCAGATCCTTGGCGGGCTAGAATAGAAAGCTCTTCATTGGATTGAGGAAGCTGATAAAGCTCAGCAATGGCTTTAACAAGAGCAGCAAATCCAGCAGCAGAAGAAGCAAGTCCTGCTGCCGTAGGAAAGTTGTTCTCAGACACGATGCGCAAGTAGTATTTGCTGAGGGGGATAGAAGAGCCCGCAAGCTTGTCTTCCTCGGCCTTACGAAGAACACGCAGCTCTCTGAACAAGGTCTGGATTCTCTTGGAACTGACGTCTTCTTTAGATCCGTTAAGGTACAACTCGTCCTCAGTATATAACAGAGAGGCAGAGGCAGTGGTTGTGGTTCTGAGGTCATTTTGAGAGAGAGTCACCGAGATAGACGAGTTGGTAGGCAGATTGAGCCCGACATCTCGTTTACCCCAGTACTTGAGAGTAGCGATGTTGACCGGGGCGGTAACAGTCGCTTTGTAGATGGTATCCATTGAATCAGACACTGCAATGAGTTAGAGGCTTGAACGAGAAAAGTAGAGGAGACAGCAGAAGAAAGAAGAGGTTATTGGCTTGGACAGACGATATGGTCAAATAACAGAACCGTGAAAGAAAGTATATCAGTCTAGTAATAGAACTAGAGAGTGAGAAGTATGCTAATCCTCAATTATGCTCTGCGAGTATAAATATCATCACACTGCCCTGGCACTGAATCCTACCTTATATACATGTGTACATATAAATAGCACTAAACCAGCTGGGGAGGAAACCTAAGCGGCCCTGCAGAAACAAAGGGTACACATGCGAGACAGAAAATAAGCAGCAGAAGCACACGAAAAGGTCTGTGGTTTACTAGGTTTACCGCACCTTCACTAGATAATAATATCACACCTGGTGTGACATGGACTCGCGTGGACTTGCATGGACGCCTAAGGACTCCTATGGTCTCGCATGGTCTCCCCTGAGGTCGTCTCCTCCAAAATTATCGCTTCATTGGTTTACATTCGCAGTCTGTGGTAACCACTTGACTTCAAGCTACAGACTCTCTGTTCCACCTTCCTCCCAGACTTAATTCATATTCAATCAGATCTCGCTCTGGACTCTACTTCTAATTATATCCCAATTGTCTGCCAAACTGGATCGATGTCCTCCTACTCTCGCATTGGCCATCTGACGTAGTAATCCTACCCAGCCGCTCATGGCTCTCCTCAATTGATATCTGCCAGACACACAACTTACTTTTCGGGTGTATCACAGCTGATTCGAACTCTAATTCGAAACCAAAGGTGAAAAATCAGGAGACCACTGACGAACGTGTTTGGCGATGCGACCTTCTCGAGCCCAGATCAAACTACAACACAGAGCCGCACGTTTTCACGATCTCCACTGCAGCTGCCAGGCTCGACGAATTCAGGGGTAAACAGCCATCCCTTTCGCTCTTCTTTCAGAGCTAATTTTCAATATCGGGATACTAGCAGAATATTTCACTGGAGATAGGAAATATCGATGGGCCGGCTTGGCCTCCGGCGGCTGGGGCTCCGCCCCAGACCCCGCTGCTCCTCTCGCTGCGCTCGAGTCGGGCGTGTGGGGTCCCAGCAGCAGAGAAATAGATAGTTATTCTTTACGAAACGTTGCGATTTGAGAAGTAATTGAAGGTTTTGAGTGGTTTAGTGGTTTTATTGCTGTGGTTGAAGTGGGGGCTAAAAAAAGCTACAACACCTTCTGTTCACGCCTGGTCTCCCACGGCATTACTGATCAAGGCTCTCCAAGGCTTAAATATGATTGATCGGACGGGAAATCTTGTTGTACTTGAGATGTGGTCGTAGCTGTTCATAACTGTTGCGGCTGCCTCAAATAATACTGGCTCTGTCGGCTTCGTTTGCAGAATGCCTCTTCTGGCAGCCCTGTTTGTCCTCACCCCACCGTCTTGTGAAAGTTCGTGTACGATTTTGCCAGTTGGATGTTATAACGAAATAGATATTGGTACCCATCCGTATTAACAAGCTCCATTCCATTCGATGCAAAAAGCTACAACACCCTCTGTTCACGCCTGGTCTCCCACGGCATTACTGATCAGGGCTCTCCGAGGCTTAAATATGATTGATCGGACGGGAAATCTTGCTGTACTCGAGATGTGGTCGTAGCTGTCGGTGCTTCTTCCACCCCATTGCTGTGTTGGTCATCTACCCCCGGCTCTGAAAGTGTGGGCTGCTCAAATGCTTGCGAAGCAAGCACCACGGGGTCTGGGGCGAAGCCCCAGCCGCCGGAGGCAAGACGGCCACTCCTCGTAAAAGTAAGAGTAATAAATAATGATTATGCTATACACAATAAATTAAAAGAGCGACTCGACATCGTCGTCCTCGATGGGCTCGTTGTCGTTGTCGTTGTCATTGTCTTCGGGCTCCGCGTCACCATCTGCCTCGTTGTCGGCTTCCGCGTCTGCATCAGCATCAGCGTCACCGTCGTCGTCGTCATCACCTTTATTTTTCGAGGCCTTAGTGTCGGTCTGGCTGTTGGAGTCTTTGTCGCTGACTTTGAGCATGCGACGCTTCATCTCCAGTTCTTGACGCAGTTTGTTGACTACATCCAGCAGTCTGCCCTTCATGATCTGGTTGACTGTGTTGTTGGCGTCTCGCTGTTTAGTCTCGATAGTGGCTTCGAGTTCCGAAATCTCCTCCTTCAATAGTTGGCTATGGTACATTGCTTCGATCTGGTCCTCGTCCATATCGTCGCGGTTATTGTTATTTTCGTTGTCTTCGTCGTCGTCGTCCGACTCGTCGTCATCGTCATCGTCGTCGTCGTCATCATCCTCATCGTCGTCAGCGCCTGTTTCGATTCCTGTTTCACCTCCAGGGGTGGCTGCTGGTGTAGATACATCTCCGCTTCCAGCAACTGCGGCTCCAGTTTTGTTTTTGGATTTCGATTTACCTTTTGATCTAGACGTCTTTCGTTCGGAAAACATTCCGTCGTCTTCGTCGTCTTCCTCACCATCGTCACCTCCTGCTTCGCCTTCTTCTTGCAGTGCTCTTTCCAGCTCCAAACCAAGCAGATCGTCATCCTCTTCGCCTTCACCATCTGCCTCCACTTCCTCAATCTCAATCTCCTCCTCTCCACCAGCAAGCATGTTAAATGGTGTAGAGGGCTCGGAGGATGCTCTGGGAGATCTCGAGCCTCCGCTGCCAGACGCATTTGCGGCAGCAACTCCTGCTGAACTGCCTGATGTAGCCAGCATATTTGGATTCAGCAGCTCGTATCTGCTTTCCTCGGCCTCTTCGTCTAATCTAAACAGTTCGTCGACTTTGGCTTCTACTGTCTCGATTACTTTGTTGGATATCCGCTTGCGGAACCTTCTCTGTCTGGCATAGTGCATTGGGGGAGTCAGGCCATGAGGAAACTGTTGAGGAATCAGCTTTATACCGAGCGCCTCATCCTCCACCTCAATGGGTTCTGTCACAAGCAACATCTGACAAACATCTGCACTTTTATAAATATTTTTTCGATCAAAGGATTTTTGGGCTTCTGTCACAGTAGGCAGATCCACCAACTGGGCAGCGAAAAGCTGGTCATGAATCGTCACCACCGCCCGTCTCGGGTCTTTGAATTTAATAGAGACTTTAGACAGATCGCTCTGTTCACACGCGGCCCTCAAATAATCCAAATGCTCTCCAGGGAGCATTCGCAATATCACGGCCTCTTCAATTACTGGGTCCTCCTCTCGATCAGGAGCTTCTGAGTCGTATCCATCGCCAGGCTTCCGTCCAGCCTTGACTTTGATTCTGGGAATCCCAGTCCTCTTTTTCTTCACTACAGAGGGCGTTCCATCTGGCCCTGTCTTCAAATTCAGCCTCAACGACGGCGTCGCTCCCGCGCTGGCTCTGTCACTGCCGCCAGCACCTTCCAGTCGCGACTTTCGCGGCTTCTTGACCTTGATCTTGGGCGCCTTAACGGGCCTGTCGTCGTCGGCCGACTCGCTCGGCCGTTTCTCTGTCTTCAGCTTCAGCTTCAAAGCCATTGCTCTCTACTCTATACTCATCGTCGTTCCAACATGAAACTCCTGCTTCACCACTTTTGCGCCGCAGATCACGTGACGGATCAGGGTGGCCTGGTGCCTCCGGCGGCTGGGGCGCTGCCCCAGACCCCGTGGCTCCTCTCGCTCCGCTCGAGTCGAGTCCCGACGGTCCCAGCTATCTCCTGCGAAGCAGGAGCAACGGGGTCTGGGGCGAAGCCCCAGCCGCCGGAGGCAGCAGGGCCACCCTGAGCGGCCATGAGGGCCCAGAGATGAGCCGCAGGCTGGAAGGGGAGCCCTGCGCTGGAGAGGGTTTCGAGAGGGCTGTTGGTAGCCAATTGGTCTGAGAGCGTAGGTTTCTTGTGAACTATGTTCAGGTGTGAGAGATTGGAGAAGAGGGGTCCAGCGTATATCGGGTAGTATCGCATGCAGCGTGCAGCAGATTGGGTGGGGGTCTGCAGCGAGCCCCACGCCGTTGTTGACAGCCCACGAGGCCATATAAAGCTGGGGAGCTGTTGGCTGTGGGGTTTAGTAGTGACTTGGAAGAAGCCAACGAGGAACAAGGGAAGGAACAGAAGACAGGGTTTTATAACGTGTCAAGTTTGAGTCTCGTGTTAAGAGAGAAGACTGAAGAAAGAAGAGAGAAGAGAAATAAGAGCCATGGTCAGCGTAGATTACGACCCAGTTGGAGAGGGGGATAGACCTCATGAGATTCATCTCAACCGCATTCTGCTGTTTGGCGACTCCATCACCCAGCAGAGCAGCAGCCAGGAATATGGGTTTGCCATTGCCCCTGCTTTACAGGATTTATATACCCGTAAATTTGACGTTGTCACCAGGGGGTTTGGGGGATACACATCTGCGCATGGCCGCTACATGGTAGACCCCATTCTCCACTCTGAGCATCGACCCAGCAACAAAGCGGCAGTAGAGCTGATGGTTGTGTTCTGGGGTTCCAACGACTCGGTTGTTGATAACCATATCCAGAATGTGCCCATTGAGGACTATATTGAGAACCAGAAGTACATCATTCGATCGGCACAGGCCAAAGGGATCAAGAAGATCATTCTCGTCTCACCTGCTGCCTACGACGAACCCAGAGGAGGTCCTGATAGAAAGACCCTGCGTTTCCGCGAGTACGGACAGGCGCTTAAGAAAGTCGCTAGCGAATTCGATCTGGGATTCATTGATCTCTGGACAGAGTTCCTGACCTCTGTCGGTTGGAAAGAAGGCGACCCCATCCCCGGCCAAACAGGCAGTGGCTCCAATGCCGACCTCTCACACCTGCTACCAGACGGACTGCACTTCAGCGGTGAGGGATACAAGATCTGGTACAACGCCCTCCTCAAAGTCATCGAGGAAAAGTACCCTGAGATCGCCTCTCACAGACTGCCCCAAATCATGCCGCCCTGGGACTCCGCCGACATCGCCCACCTCCCCGAGTCGCTCTGGAAATAGACTACTATTAACGCTCTAATGAAATGGGTTTATACTGGGGACTGTGCCTCCGGCGGCTGGGGCTCTGCCCCAGACCCCGTGGCTCCTGCTTCGCAGGAGAATGCCGGCACCGTCGATAACCGAGACCAGCAGAGGGGAAACCCCCAGAGGACGTGTGACGACCCGTCCCAGGTCCAACAGCACGCACTTCACGAGTAAAAGCCGGGACCGCGACGCTCGACTCGAGCGAAGCGAGAGGAGCCACGGGGTCTGGGGCGCAGCCCCAGCCGCCGGAGGCAGGCCCACCAATACAGTATGTACAACACAGATGCTTATTAGAGTTTCTATTTAGGAGAGCGGAATCCCACGAAGTACTAGGAAGAGGGTTAGTGATTCCGCCAGTGGACGTGTGGAGGGGTGGACTTACAGCATAGATCTGGGCATTGTCGACGTCCCAGACGCCGGAGGTGTAGTAGATGTCGTTTTTGAGGAACTGGATGACCTCCTCTTTTGAATCTGCGACCACCGCGAGCGCAGAGCCCTTGAATTCAGGAGTGGCTCCCTCAGCAGGGAAGTCATCAGCAAAGCCGCCACCAACAGTGACAATGCCTTTGGCGTGCTTTACAGCAGCGGCCTCGAGATGTTTGGCACGCACCTCGAGTCTCTTCTGGAGAGCGCCAGCCTTGTCGGGGACAACTACAAGGTATTCTTTAGCCATTTTGAAAGTGGATGAGGAGAAGTGTTTCGCAAAAGTCGGCTGTCTACTAGTCAACCTACGCAAAGACGAACTGAACATTATAACAAGACAATTGCCGCCGGAACAGTCGTACTTATATACTCGCCATACACTGGATCCACCACGCAATAGGCATTGCACGGCATACTTCTTTCCCGGCCAGATCATCTCTACCCCACATATAACTGTGGGGGTCACGGTGCCTGGTCGGGTACCTGGTTCACAGCGGAATGGATCCTGGACTGCGAGCTGGGGGGAAGGATTAGTTGGCGTCAGCTGAGGTGAGAGGTGATGCTGGACTGGGAACTAGGGGAAACCCTTCTGCTGGGGTGAGGGATGTGCCTCCGGCGGCTGGGGCTCTGCCCCAGACCCGTGGCTCCTGCTTCGCAGGAGTTGTCCGGGACCGTCGACGCTCGACTCGAGCGGAGCGAGAGGAGCAACGGGGTCTGGGGCGCAGCCCCAGCCGCCGGAGGCAGAGTCGGATTCAGGGGTGAGGATTATACCAGGGTCCAGGACGTTTGCACGTGATGTATGTACAGCCCCGCTATGGGGAAGGGTGGGCGCTGAATGTGGAGAAGAGGGGTCGTCGGAGGTTCGGGAAGCAGGGTTATATTGGCTGGAGCGGGTTGAGCAGCCGGCTGGGATCTGGTTCTGTTTATTCTGCTTCTCTTTCTATTTAAGTTTTTGGCATCTGATTTATTCGGTTGGAGTACAAGCGCAGCCACGTGCCGTCGGGTTTTTGGCCTCTACTTTTTGGTTTAATAAGACAGATATTTGAATAGCACGTTGGCTGTTCGCTGGTCGACGTTGTCTAGTCTCTACGTGTGGTCGCCTGTTTGGACTCGAACACTTCTGTTGGAACTCATCTGTTTGACAAAGGCCTGTTTTTGCTTGATCTCTATATTGGTACTCTGTCGGCATTGGACTCTGATCCAGCCTCTGGGAGGGCCTGGAGAAGATCTGTGTTCTGTTGCTCGTGCGTGCCGCAGGGTCCTCGGAATCGTATCCGATCGTCCCTCTATCGGCAACGGCCTGCATGGAATCTGTCGGCTGACCAAGCCGACTGTGGTTCGTGGAGTTTGAGCTTGTTTCTGAAAGATATATAAGTGGTTCTTCCGACCGATCAAGTGAACGAGCATTATAAACTGTGCCAAGTGATTCAGTGGTCGAATTTATAGTGTGAAGTGCTTGGTATACATCTGCAGCTGCTGAATCGAATAAACTGGATCGGGTGGATCTGCCGAACAACTGAAACAGCTGGATCTGCTCAATATATTGGAGTAGAAGTATCCTGGAAATCAGGTGGGTCTGCTGAAACACAGGCTCTAAGAACAGGATCTGCTGGACGAGTTGCGTCGCGTAACTTGCTTGGAATAAGCGGATTGAGCTAACGAGTCGAATCGTTCGTCTGAGTAATCGAATCAAGGTGATTGTTATTGGGTGGATTGCATTGCCGAGCTGTCTCTCTTAGTGCACTATTGCTTACTTGGTCTAAGACTAGAATCTGGCTTGTAATCTGAGTTGGAACTGATCTGAAACAGCGCGATCGATAATGAGACTGAGAATTGAAAAAGGTCTGTTCAAAGACAAGTCTGGCCGGGAGGTCGTGCTTCGAGGTATAAATGTCTCTGGAGACTCCAAACACCCACCACTACGCCGTGTGAAGCCAGCTTCTGGTGGATCTGATTCAGATTCTTCAGGCTTGGTTCTTGTCGAGAGTGATGACGAGGACTCCTACGTCGGTACTCCATTTCCACTAGAAGAGGCCGATGTTCATCTGCTGAGATTGAAAAAGGCTGGCTTCAATACTATTCGATATATTTTTACTTGGGATGCTCTAGAGCACTCTGGACCTGGCATTTACGACGACAAGTACATATTATTTACTATTGAAATTTTGAAGAAGATCCGTAATCATGGATTGATGGTGTTTCTAGATCCACACCAAGATGTGTGGTCTAGATTTTCTGGTGGTTCAGGTGCTCCATTGTGGACGCTAGAACTTCTAGGTCTTGACCACACTGCCTTCATGGAGACTCATGCTGCCATTGTCTTGCACGGTGAACAACCACCACCAATAAAAATGCTCTGGGCCTCGAACTATCACCGTTTAGTATGTCAAGTCATGTTCACAGTGTTTTTTGCTGGCGAGCATTTCGCTCCTAAGTGCACTGTAAATGGTATAAACGTTGGAATCTATCTTCGAGAGCATTTTTTTAATGCTGTGACTTACTTTGCAAAAAAAGTAGCCGAGATCACTGAGCTGGAAGACACTGTTCTTGGCTGGGAGTCGATGAACGAGCCTGGTCATGGCCTTATTGCATATCCTGATATAATGAAACTGCCAGACGATCCTGAACATGTTAAGTTGGGCACTTCGCCTACTCCCTTCCAAGCGATGCTTCTTGGTTTGGGCCTGACTCAGACTGTCGACATATGGACATTCACCTCGGTGGGAGGTAGGAAAAGCGGCAGTCAAACGATATCTCCGACTCGGTCTGTCTGGTACAGTGAGTCTGAACTGGCTGAAATAGATTCGAAATATGGCTGGAAACGATCTTGGCCAGGGGGATGTATCTGGAAGCTTCATGGGGTATACGAAGGGAAGACTGTTGTACGACCAGATTATTTCACTTTTAGCATCACTGGCAAACCACTGAAGCCACATGCATTTGTTGAAGAGTTTTTCGTGGAACACTGGCTCGAGTATGAAAAACGTATACATGCTGTCAAATCCGACTGGTTTGTGTTCATGCAAACACCAGTCAACAACAAACCCCCTGATCTCTATGGACGAGGAATCAAATTCAATGAAGCCACCACCGTTTATACTCCACATTACTATGATGGACTGACGTTAATGTTAAAGCGATGGAAGCTCATCAACGTCGATGCTGTAGGCGTCGTGCGAAACCATTACTGGTCGCCGGTGCTAGCAGTGAGAATAGGCGAAAAGGCCATTCGTAGCTGCATGGCCTACCAACTAAGGTACATTAAAACCGAGGGAAAACTGCTGATAGGAGAAAACACGCCCTGTTTGTTTTCAGAAATCGGTATCCCATACGATCTCGACAGCAAGCGAGCATATCAGACCGGACAGTACCAATCACAGATCCGTGCTATGGATGCCAATCACAATGCTCTAGACCAGTCACATCTACACCATACTCTCTGGGTATACACAGCCAAGAACTCACACAAACACGGCGACTACTGGAACGGCGAAGACCTGAGTATCTGGAGCAAGGACGACCAAGCCAAAAACATCAACGACGGATTCCGAGCGGGTGAGGCAGTTATCCGACCATACCCCATCGCAGTCAACGGCAAAATCAAGTCCTACGGTTTCGACATTGCCAAAGCGCTATTCAGTCTGACCCTCCACGCCAAAGAATCTGGCGTAACTGAAGTGTACCTCCCCGAATTCTACTTCACCGACGAGCGTACTGGCGTGTCGACATCCTCAGGCACCTGGAAAATCCAATCCAACACACTCCTCTGGCACCATTCACCAGGCACCCAGACCTTACGTGTACGGGGCATCCCCAGACACACAGAGCAAGCCTGTGTCATTATGTAATTCTTAACGCTATTTAATCGGATATATATGGATCTAGTGACACACTGCCTCCGGCGGCTGGGGCTCTGCCCCAGACCCCGTGGCTCCTCTCGCTCCGCTCGAGTCGAGCGTTCAGCTCAGGCGACCTCTGCGAAGAAGGCGGTCTTGGTCGGAGAGCCAGTCGCCTGAGAGATGATACGATACCTCTAACTTAATAACAGAAACAATACACATTTATTAACCATAGACGAAAATGCAGGCATGCTGCAATAGAGTTGTTACACAGGGTTGGTAGAGCTGCTTAGGCAGTGGTGCTGTCTTGGAAGTAGTCGGCCATCTCAGCATCGAGCTCCTCAACGGTCTTCTTGGGACGGACGACCTTCTTGCCCTTGGGAGCCTTCTTCTTGGTAGGAGCCGCTGACTTGGGTTTAGCAGCAGATCTGGCCTCTCTGGTAGGAACGTTCTTGGGGGTAGGGCTAAATATACAGTTAGGACACCACCTTCGCTCGACTGTCGTCCTTTCATTTCTTTTGGATACTTACTTAAGACGAGAAGCCAATGGTCTCTTGCTGGGGTCGACAACCAGTTCAACCTGTTGAAGTTAGTAAAGCTGCTTTGCAGAGCGCAATGAGAGGAGCAGCCGGACTGGGCAAGCCCTAGCGGCTGGAGGCTGTTATCTCGTTTACAGTTTAAGTACTCACCTTCATAACCTTGGCACCGTCATCAATGGAGGTACCGTTGAACTGGGAAACGGCCTTGGCAGCATCTCCTGGGCGCTTGAAGTTGAGCGAAAAGGTACCGGTGGAGCTGCCGTTCTTGTTGTAGCTGGCTTGGATGTTGCTGACTGGTCCAATTTGATGGGAGAAGTAGCCCTAGAATGACGGTTGGTGTTTGAACTATAAATGGGGAGGGTCTATACGTAGATGAACACTAGGTTCGATAAGGCAGAGAATTCGTCTAGGAGTGTGTACATTGTGCAAAAGCGACATTGAGGGAGGGTGTGACAGAGACATCAACAGAGATCGAACGCGAACGATTATGAGACAGAGCTGAGCTTTAGAACATTCGCAGTGGAGGACGGCACCAACACTGGAGACATTTGCAACTTTCAGGCGAGCAAATTATCTGACAGTGCTGCTTATGGTGGCAGAGGATAATCTGAACTATCAGATTATGCCTCAACTGTCTCTAATGAGTCCATATCTTGTATAGTCTTCGTCCTTGACAAGAACATCAAGTGCTTGTCTTGAGCATTGTTTGATTCAATCTCAGCTTCAGACTTATCTAGACAGGGGTCTCTCGAATCTCTTAATGTGAAGACATCATGAGTGTGCAAATTCAGAGAGCAAAATGGTGCAAGAACCACCCCGGCTTTTGGCACCTGTGAAACAAGAAAGAGCTACTATTGAGACAGTGACAAGATTTGATAATATGACATTATCATTACCACTTAGGTTCAACTCGTATGGTCTGTTGACTTGGCTGTCTTACTAGAAAAAAGCATCTGATCTTCCAATCTGATGTCAAATTTTTCAGTAGCACACAAATCTGGTTCGCGTCTCTTGACTGCAAATTCTAGCACATCGTAAAGTTTCAACACCAAGTTCAGTGCTGTAACCTCGGAACTAGCTAGAAGATCTGGATACGTCTCCTTGCACACTCTGTCTTCCATAAACATCTCAATGGGTGACGGGGGGAGCGACGGCCGAAAATGGCTGGATACTGTTAGAAAAGGAAAGATATCGAGAGATGTAGTAGAACCACTAATGAATCATGAAATATTCTCCAACCAAAATAAACTCAGCCATTAAAACGTGGCTTAAACAGATAGCAATCAACTGGAATTGTTGAGCCCCAATGTCATCTCTATGCTCACTTTCCTTTTCCCTTTCAAACAATCACCTTGCCTATCGGCCGTCATAAGTACACACTACAACTAGGAATATTCTTAAGCCATTACCAAACCTCGGCGGACACCATGCGCATACTAACATACCTTAACAGATTCTTCAGTAACATCAGTTGGCTAAAGCGCACACGAGGTTGGTTAGTTAAAATCTAAAAAAAATAATAGAGAGGACTTTGTTTGGACAGTGGGTGCGGCATCGCACGGTCGAAGTGTAAAAAAACTGAACAGGAAGAAACAGTAAGGCCGAGATCTGATGGAGACACTCGCTTCTATTTGGCAGCGTGTTGCAGACGCAGTTTGACTTAAACACTAAGGACACAGCAGAAGAGTAAGAGGGTAATGTGTTCTCCCCGCAGACATCGAATACAGCAACATAATCGAGGCAGACCTCATAACATCAATCAACATAGACAGGCCGTTTTCTCTTTCTACGATAGGGGTGGATAAAGTCATCTCAAGCAGATTGCGATGCAGGCTGAGTAGAGAAGCGTATTCTTCAGATGTTTGCATCAGATACAGTCCACTCGACATCTGAGACAGGCAGCTCTAAAAGTAACCGAATTCTGAAGTCGTTCGAAGTCGTTCGAAGTCGAGCTAAAGAGGACACACTCATAACCCTATCGTCAGAGCCGACTTCATCAGAGCCGACTTCGGTCTCAGAGATTGTCTGATAATATCTTGGTCACGTTTACATTCCCTCACACTCATAGCTGTGTTCATAGTCATAGATGTGCTCACAGTTACGTCCACAGCCATTAAACTAAACATGATCATAGCTGGAACGAAAAGCCATCATAAGAGAGAGTGTCTCCAAAGCTCTATTCTGACTGGCATCTACTTCCATAGCGTACTCTCACGCTCCACTTCGACCGTATATGAGCCATATCAGGGTCCATATTCTACCAAACTCTATGCATCCTTACTCTTCTTTAAACGTGCAAATTACACCGCACTCAACTGTCCATTTATCACTCTCTCAAATAATCAACATACCAAATTCGACAAAATAACACGAGTAGCCAAGGCACTGGCCTCTTGAATGGACTTGATACCAACGGCAGCAGCAGCGGCAGCAGCCTTCTGCTTGGTAGAAGCAGACTTGGCTGTGGCCTTATTACTGGCAGCACTGGCAACCTTGGCAGCCTTAACAGTTCTGGCTGCTGGCTTTCTCAATTTACGGACGCCTCCGGGTCCACGTCTAGCACGAGGCTTGGACGCGATAATATCGTCAAGTGACTTGTCAAGATTGGAAGACATTATTATTTGTTCTGTGTTGTTCTAAAGCCTGAAATTGCTTTCTTGACTTTCTTTATAGTTTACTGGAAAAATCTCCTACGTTCGTATGAAATTCTGTACTTAATGTAACAAGCTAGAAATTCCAATCGGTTCGTATGAAGCAGAAATGAAAAACGCCGATGGCGGGAGTGCGCCGCCTTAAATATCGGGTTGCGTGTCGCTTCTTCTTGATCCGGGTAACTTGACCCTTAACCTGGGCCCTGCATTGGGCCGACAGAGTATTGGGATTCGGATGGTGGCAGCCATTCTTCGGTAGCAGCCACGCTTCGGCGGCGGCCTACCCAGTCCCTTTCCCTTCTCCTCTTAGCTTCGTTCGAGGTGCAATAAAGAGTCCCACAGAGGTTATCAAGCGGGATCTCGAGAAAGCTCCTGGTCTGTGGTGCATGCATCTGTGTAGATCTATGCAGGATTCAGTGGGGAATTATGGAATTAAGAACATGGAATTATATCTAACTTCTATTGTTTTATACCATTTGTTTACACACTTAGCTCATTTTAATAGCTACTGTACTGGATCGTTTGGCGCACTGTAGACGATATTTGGTATAGTGTGTGGACTTGTCAGGTTGCACTGTTGAGGTTGAAATGATCGATACCTCCAAAATCCCGAATGAGATTAACTCAGGAGGGCCTGAGATCTTCTCAGAAGTGAGTGAATTATTCTATCAAATCATTCCTATCCAGTTCTATTTTAAATACCTCCCAATTCCGTATGAGCAGGCAGGCTGGGAAGAAGTATTCACCCGCCGCCTACGGGATCTCTGTGGAAGACTTCATGGGGAAGGCTATCTTGGAGATGCGTTCAAGTGGTCACAACTGAAGGAAGAGTACAAAGGCAAAAATTACGATTTCTTTACCGGCCAAAGAGGAAAGACCCCTCTAGAGCCGCTAAGGGAAGCCTGTTTAGAGTATTTGAGGACATGTTGTGGGAATATTATCTCTATTATGCCCTGCGTATTCCGTTTTATTATCGACTACAATCCAGTCGGTAGAGGAATCGACTATGATCTAGACGGTAGAGACGCGGCTCGACTTGAAACTATCACCAGGTATGTCAAAATAATATGTACCACATATGGGATTGGCTTCGTTCCTAATTGGATTATGTCTGGATCACCTCGTAAGCTTGATGTTAAAGATGTAGCTGGTATATTTCTGGATTGTGTTGACCTGGTGTACAAAGAAGGACCTTTGGCCAAAAGCTTCAACGATGATTTTTTGAATTCTACATCTGCTCGACATCTAAGGAACTGTATCAAAAAGAGAATCGCAGGCCACTACCGTCCCAAAACCGAACTTTACTCACCTTGTATCACTATTATGCAAAGTAGCCTGTATGGCAAATCGCGGCTTATGAAGCAAGTCGCAGAAACGTATGTCTATACAGCTCTTATTACGGACCTATCTTCTAGTCAGTGGACCAAAGAAGACTTTGAGCCCATTTTCACCCATGGTTACGATTACAGTAACCGTAAAAACATTATCCATGTAGAAATTATACAAAACATACTCCATTACCTTGTTTGTACGCTGCAGGAAGTAACTGAAGGAATCAAATCGAATGATCCGAGTTTTTCAGATGCAAAGACTTTTTGGCAATACCAGGAATCAAAGAAGAGTTTTGTCAACAGTGTTCACGATCGCTTCGAAAAGACTAAAAATATCCCAGATAACAAGATTTCTGGGGTATGGAAAGAAAAGATCGGTTCTCCAGCTCACATTTCGGGTTATGGATATGAGCTTTTCCCGGATTCGCAAACGCATTTTGAAGCAGTGTGGAATGAATATTGTCGTGCCATAAAGTCTCGAAACGGGATGCGACGTACAAAGATGAGGACATTCTTTGTGCTCGCCATTGAGGGCATAGGAGATAGACTACATGACACTTGCTGTAACAATGGTACCCACGGATCGTACTATTACTTGTTTCTGATGGCCATAAGGTGTCTAGCTGTTCACAAAAGTTGGCCCAATTTCTGTGTCGTGTTTTCTGGCAGATCGTTGTTTGGAACCAGGGATTTCGTTTCGATGCCGTTTCAAAAGATTTGGTATAGAATTCCTACATTTGACCTGCATGTCAGATGGGGTAAAAGCCTATCAAATAACTTGGATTTCAAAAAGTCTCCTAGTTTGGAGTTTTATAGCGCCTTTGGTCGACCAGCGTGGCAATTGTATCATAGACATGGTACAGAAAACTTGCTTGAGGTTGCAGAATCTACACTGACAACTCACAGATATGGCGAATCTAGTCGGCATCTAAAAAAATACCTTTTGATGATCATTTTTGCACCGGTTTTGAGTCTAGATCATGGCATTTCTCAGGAACTGGTGCGGTTTAGAATGGCTACAGTGTTGTCACTGTCCGATGACAACAGAGTATTCTGTGTGGGATACCCCAGTGAGCCTATTCTGGTGATGGCTGCTCACAGTCTTTTGCATTCTGAAAGCTCGCTGGTTTATATTGAGGCACTTCTTTCAGACAAGGTCATTTCAGCTGGAGAGACCAGAGATCTCGTTGCCAAATGGATGCTCCTTGATGCCTTAGCAGACGTGGGAATGCACCAAGGTATTCAGCGGAATTACTGCTGTGTTGGTGATCTCCTAACTGGGCTTACAGATAAATATCGTACCAATTGCAATCTCAACAGTTCCTCCAGCAACACGTTATGGCTGGAAAGGATACATCTTAATCACTGGATCTGTCCGGGGGATAAGATTGGTCCCCAATTACTGGCCATGGGGTTCTTACGGGGCTGTGGTTTTTGTTTTCGATCCAGCAAAACCACGGCAAATTTTTTAATTCCAGTTTACCTTGAAAGCAAACAAGCTGACCTTAGCGATATCGAGATGTACAAAGGTAAATCAATGAGGCCATTGAGTGATGATGAGCTTAAGCGTGTGGAAGATGCGTTCACCGTCATTCTTGTTGAAGTTGAAAATGACCAAAGTCCCTCTGGTCTAGAGTATGATGTCTTCCATGATCGGATGAGTGAACAAGCATACGATTTATTTTGCAGATACAAACCATTCATCAGCCTGTATATACAGCTAGAGTCCCATGATCAATCTACTGACAATTGGTCGGTCAAATCTGGTAGGCCCGTCAATTTTGCCTACCACATCAAAATAAAGAAAGGACTGAAAGGAGAAGACGTACATATAAATGATTTGAAACGGATTTTGAAAAAGGTGAAGGGCGGAACTGATAATGGTTTTGAGAATATGACGCTGCAACAGACGGTAACGTGTGACCGTCGTAATTTCGAACTGTTTAAGGAAATACCAGTAAAGAACCGTTATTACTAAGAACACTAATATTGACTCGGAATGATAGATAGTTAACTAGTGACTTTAATATATTTCGTTTATATCTGACAAATCATGAAAGCGTAAGCTAGAAATTTGTAAGCTGTGGAAAGAATCCGATCGTACCAGCTCAATCAACAGAGAGGAATTCAGGGGGCAGCAGGAACAGCTCAGAATTACCTAGACGTTTGGTGTTACTTCCACCCTCCTGTGAGAACCTCTATCTTGCAATTTTGTATTGAACTTCAGGTTTTGAGTAATCATTTTACAATCTTTCCGTATACAGTTACCAATTGGTTCAATTTGTCTCAAGAGGTGCACTATACGATTGCCTTAGTAATCCTTGCGCGGATAAAGAACGACTACTGATCCTTCTATAGCACATTATTTATTATTATACGATTGGGCTTTCCTAGTGGCCACATGACACAAATGGGAGGTGTGGGGAAGACTTCCACAGCTCCGGGTTAAAACCGATCTAGCCTCAATGCTGAACTTGCCTTTATTCAGGTCTTAAATAAGGATGATTCTCTTTCTCATTTGTGAAGGAAATAATTACTGATATGCGTGTTAGCTATCAACTCTTTGTAGCTTTTCGATCAGCATAAGACTGAAAGTGGTATGACGTGATAACAGTTTGAATTACGATATAAGCAATTAAAACTGGAGGAGATACTGTTGTCGACGCGCGTCTCTAGCTAGATGTTGGTGAGTTACAATTGAAAATGTATCGTCCCAATCTTCCATGACGCCTTTTAAAACATTCTTTATCTGATGTATGTGGTGGTCATCTGCCGCTCGGACGGGTTTTAATCTGATATCCCAGGCAATATTACTATTAGCGGAAAACGATTTAGGGGTCAATGGCATCGTCGTACCAAAATCTTGGGTGGTATTTATCACTTCCCAGTTTTTGGAATAGGAAAGAGTTTCCCCGTAGTCAACAGGCTCGTGAGGTCCTAGTTGCAGGTAAATTGTTAAGACCGGTTTGTAGGATTCAAAGACTTCTTCTAGTCTTGCGGCCATAATGTCATGAATTTTTCTATAATGAATATCACTCGAGCTCTGGTTGTTTCGTACATGGACAACCAGGACTGTAAAGGCGTTTTGCACTCGCTGAAACTGATCATCTGTCCAGCTCTCAAATCCTCCCGTCTCACGGTACATCTGAATTTCGTCTAAATTCAAGCCATTTCCACCCAGATAAATAGGGATGGCTAAATCATAGCCCACTTGGTTAAACTTCATGCGAAATCCACAGCCTCTCAAGAACCCATGGGCTACTGACTCTATAGTTAACCCCTCTGCACAAGTCCAATGATTCAGGTGGATTCTGCCGTTATATGCAGGATGTGATCTAGGATTGTTGGTACTACATCGAGTTAAATATTTATCCTCGAGACCACTGATCAGATCACTGACTTTACAATAATTGCTTTGAATATCACTTTTGAAGCCGACTTGTTTAATTGCTTCTAAAAGTATCCATCTCGAAATCAGTTCGCCTGTGTCGCCAGCTGCCAGAGTTATGTCTTTTAGGATTTCTTCAATATAATGCAAAGAATCTTGACCCTGCAACAAGCTATGAGCAGCTAGCGCTAGGATTGGCTCGCTGGGATAAGAAACTTGAATATTCGATCCATCTACTGACATATTAGTTAGTGTAGCCATTCGTGACCGCACTAATTCTTCCGCAATATCCGTATGAGCGTTCATACTAGGGCAGTAAATGATCATTAAGAGACTCGTATAGAAATTTCTATCCATATCCCCGCCGTTTACCAGCATTTTCTTAGCGAAGTTAAGGAGATCTGGTCCAGTATAATTAGACCATACTGGCCTACCAAATGGTTTATAGAAATCAATATTTCGAGGTTGACTAAAGTCGAGTTTATTGAATCGGCCTCCGCTATATCGGACGTTGATGTCCCAAGTATTTATTTCGTACCAAGGGGAGGCTAAATTAATATTTGGAATCCCTAAGGGATCATTCTCTTTCGTAGGACACAATTCACTCAGAGAGCTTGAGGTATCTGCAAGCATGGTGGCAAAGGTTGACCAGCGTGGAGCGCAACTTAGATGCCTTGTTACCATCCTAATTACTTCATAATATGACCGCTGCATGTTGCCAGTCTTCTGCAAAAGGGGACCTGCTTCGTCGATAGACACAATAAAATGCCTACCGTCTTGACGCGCCCCCAATTTACCAAGGGCATCCTGATAGTCTTTCCATATTGATTCTAGGGATCTTTTCGCTTCATCTGGCACAACAAGAGCCTTACCATCGTTGGAAATTTCGATAGTTTTAATTCGTGGCCACTCACCAGATCTTGATTTTTTGTGGTAAAGACGTGTGACATCCAATTCGAAGTCCCATGATGACAATTGGTAATCTAAGAATGCGCCGAATGCATTCGTTTCGTTTTGTGTGTTTGTTTCGATGAATTTGCTAATCCACTCTATAACGATGTTCAATGTGCAGCATAGATAAAATGTGAAATTCTGGGCGAATTTTGAGTCAGTTATATCTTTTGTGACTAAATAGTCAAAAGTCAAAAGATCCTCAAAGCGATTATATCTGTAAAACTCTGGATTATCAGCTCTTTCAAAACAAATGAAAGATGTGAAGGCATATCTTTTGGCAACTTCTTTCATGAGTCTGGATTTTCCGAACTTTTTACCTTGGATTAAACATACGTTTGCTGAATACAAGCCAGGCCCTGTCTCACTAACACGTTCTGTTACATCATAAATATACTCCCATAGGTCTTTAAAGGTAGATCCTAAGTAATCCTCTTCCAAGTAATCATGGTTATGATCACCTAGAAACCATTTTACAACAGTATAAACATTAATATCGCACCCGTGTAGTTCAATCATATTACTGGGAGGAGTCACATCGTGTTCCTTGGCGAGCTCTTGAGCACGTTCCAATCGCAATTCCCCTTCAGCGAGAAATGCTAAGACACAGATCATAATCTTTTCGTTGTTGAAGCAGAGTTTCTTCAGACGTCTTAAAAACGCTTTCCATAGAGGCTCCAGGGCCGACTTTCCGTCATTACTCTCAAAGAAGGCTGTGTCCTTGTTTCGGGCTACCTCTTTAAGACTTGAAAGATCAATGAAGCCTTCAAAGTATCTTTTCGATATGAAATCATGGAGTCTGTTGAAATTCAGTAGATAATATCTAGCAGGCCTACCTGTAGTATTGATTTCCCCCTGTTGAGCGTTTTGAACCGCGAGATTCCTTGCAATATCATTCAAGTACTCCCTGACAGGAGCAAGGTCATAAAATAATGTCTGCAATCCTGGCAATCCAGATACCACCCCTGTTCCTGTACCACCAGCAATATCTTCACAATTCTCCTGCGCCATGACTTGATCAGCTTTCAAATAGGGTGGGTGAGACCTGTTTAATTACTCTCTGTTGTGATGCAAAGCAAAGCCGAAAACTAGGATAAAGCAGAGTATCCCATCTCAAAGACTTTGTTGTTTACATTGAGATTAGGTTAGCAAGCTCATCTCGCATCATTACAAGCATCATATGCATATACCCAGGTGTTGCATGGGATGTGGACCCTGATCGGCAGTTTGTGCAGATCCCCCGTACCTGTAGCCCTTAAAAAAACTGTCTCAAAGCTAAAGTAGGAGAGGTAGGCAGATTTCGTATAGTAGATCACGCTCTAGGTGGATGGATTTGGCAATACCAAAGTGTTTATGAAACCACAGACCAGACCATGTGCGATTTATCGCATCGTTTTTGACGGCTGTAAAAGTCGCCCTATCGGTGAGGTTACCAGATGCTCTCCAGGGAGATAGTTGAAAAACGATTGAATAAATGAGGCAGATATATACACTTTGATACCGTCGCCCCAGCTCTCTACATGGCGATATTCAAGCTGTAGGGGAATTAGTGGTCCTGGCGACAGCCTCCGGCGGCTGGGGCTCTGCCCCAGACCCCGCTGCTCCTCTCGCTGCGCTCGAGTCGATAAGTCCACGGTCCTCGCAAACTCCTGCGAAGCAGGAGCAACGGGGTCTGGGGCAGCGCCCCAGCCGCCGGAGGCACTGAGAGTAGCACCACGCAATTTGTTCTTTTACTTACTCAGCTACTGTTTAGCGGCTGAGGTAAGCATCATCATCATCACTCACAGAGCGATTGAGAAGATTTGTAAACGCATTGATAGTCTGTAGAACAGATTGGGTATGTTTACAAATAACACTGATCCAGTAAGAGCCCAATGCCGGAACTGTGGTGCTTCGATATCCCCCAACTCATCATTTATTTATTACAAATCTAGCATTGCCAATAATGCCAAGAACTGAAATTGTATGTGGAGCAAGACGGCACTGCTGTGACTAACTTTGGTTACAAAAAGCTATAAAATGCTCTTATTCTGGTAAAATACATATTCGCTCCGTCAGAACCGCTGGCTATTGGGTGATCCTTCTATATCTTAGTAATAGTGAAGCAGTTGTAGACGTGATAGATTAGTAATCGTGAAGCAGCACTGATGATCCTTACCGCATCAGACCAGTAGGGCTTGTCCTTAAATGTGCGATAAAATCCCCCTGAAATGCTACTCACAAAAACTGAGACAGGCTCAGATTCGCTTATATATCGTCAGTTTACTTCAGGTTCTTGTGTTTTGGTTATTGTTACTTTTAAGCACTTGCCTATTATCTGCATACTCCAAGACCCACAAACACAGTACGAAACGAGAGCCAACGCGAGCCAAATAGCCATATAAGGATGACTGTCAGTGCCGTAGTCAAAGGATCAGAAGGTAAGTACCGAATACCACAATGTCTATCAGCAAGCTCGTGGGCAAGCCCAACAGGCGCGCATGTAGAGTTCTTCAAGAAGTAACTAACGTATTAGCTGCCTCATTCTGGACTCCTCTGCAGGAGGTTCCAGCTGGTACCCTTGTTAAAGTGCCTGAAGGAAAGAAGACTCCCGCGGTGTTCAAGCCCTTGACAATTCGTGGAACGACTTTCCAGAATCGCGTTTTCGTGGCCCCTATGTGCCAGTACTCTTACGATGATGGATTCATTTCCGACTGGACATTGGTTGCCATTGGCTCATATGCCGTTCGAGGTGCGGGTCTCTCTATCATCGAAGCCACAGCCGTCGCTCCAGAGGGCCGTATTTCACCACAGGACGCGGGTATCTGGAAAGATGAGCACATCGCTCCTTTCAAGAGAGTGGCAGACTTTGTTCACAGCCAAAACCAGAAAATTGGTGTTCAGATCGCACACGCTGGTAGGTTGGCGTCTACGGCGGCCCCTTGGACTGGTGCTAAGCTCGTCTCCCATTCTGAGGGGGGTTTCGATTCTGTGGCCCCTTCTGAGGGCAAGTTCTCTCCTCAAAACTCTGAACCCCGTGAATTGACTGTCCCTGAGATCAAGAACTTAGTCGAGAAATTCAAGGATGCAGCTGTTCGAGCTGTCAAAGCTGGCATCGACGTGATCGAGATTCACGCTGCTCACGGTGTAAGTAGATACAGTATGGCAGGTTTGCTTGGCCTCCGGCGGCCCCAGCCGCGTTGCTCGCTTCGCTCGTTATTGCTGGTGTTTGAATGATTGGGATTTGACTAACTGGTACAGTATCTGATCAATGAGTTTTTGTCACCTGTTTCTAACAAGAGAACCGATGAGTACGGTGGTTCTTTTGAGGGCCGTATTAAGTTCTTGGTGGATATTGTTAAAGCTATTAAAGCCGCTATTCCTGAGAAGACTTTACTATTTATTCGGATTTCCGGTTCCGACAGACTGGATTATAAGAATGAAGGATGGACCGCTCAAGACTCGATCAAGCTGTTAAAGGTAATCCAGCCTCTTGGTATTGACTTAGTCGATGTTTCCAGTGGGGGTATATCTACTGAGGGCAAGCTTGAATATGGCCCCGCTTTCCAAGCTCCTTATGCCTATGAAATCAAGAAGGGCATCCCCGAGCTTCTTGTCTCGGCTGTAGGCGCTATCCACACCCCAGAGACCATCGAAGAGGTACTATCACATGGCATTGATGTCGTCTCTGTTGGTCGTCCTTTCTCTCATAATCCCAGTTTTGTGCTTGACCTCGCGGCCAAGTATGGCGTCGGAGTCCAGTGGCCAGTTCAAATCGGTTATACTACCAAGAACATTTAATTGAATTGACACACTACATATAATGTCCATTGGTTGCTAAGTCCTAGTGCTGCACTCTTCACGCTATAAGAAATAGTCACATTTCAATTGTACTACTAGGTAACGGAATAGATTAATTTAAAATATCCAAAGGGGCTCTTGAGTGGAGTGCTGCTCTGCTTCACCGAGCCTGCTAGACCCCGTTTGCCCGACTCGAGCGCAGCGAGAGGAGCAGCGGGGTCTGGGGCAGAGCCCCAGCCGCCGGAGGCAGAGCCACCATTGGCAGAGTGTGAGCATATGTGGATAAGTAGTTGGGCCCCTGGCGATGATATGAGCAAGTTACGCTAAGCCATCTCAGACATTGAGTTGCAAGTTTTTCTGAGGATCATAGACCTCTTGGTCAGTAATCAGGACGAAATAAGTACAATGGCAGCATCGGGCTTTGGCAACTACCAATACTTGATTCCATACCATGCCTCACTAAGCATTTCAGTTGTTCTATAAGCTTCTCATCTCCTGATGCGCTTTTCTCTAATGCTAGATCAAAGGCAAGATTGCAGGTACTGGAGTTATTGGTATGGCTTTCGGGCTCTGTCTCATAATTGTATTCGGTGTAGGGTGTTTTGTTGATAGCCTCCCAGTCTCTAGTGTACGAAGGTTTGGTTTCAAGATTCAAGGGACGCTTGAACCCTAGACGTATGTACAGGCTCACATATGGTTTGTATTTGTTAAACGTCCTGAATACTTGTTCTCCCATCCAGTCGTGCACACCACCATACTCCTCGTCAACAGATTCCATGTGAACCTGAATAACCAAGCTCGTAAGGGCCTCTTCTACTCGTCGTGTTTGATCCTCATCCCATTCTTCCCATTCCGTTTCTTTGTACATCTTGATATCACTGAGGTCAGTCTTTCTGTCCCCAAGATACACAGGGATTACCAGTTTATAATCTTCTCCGTATTCGAAAAAGATTCCATAGCCTCGCAAAAATGCCTGAGCCATTGATTGAGTGCATAGGTCAACAAAAGAACATTGCCAATGATTGAAATGTACTTTCATTTTCCATAATGGATGTTCTTGAGGTGTATCAGAACTGCAACTCATGATATAATTCTTGGCGAGACCAGCGATGAGGTCTCCGACTTCACAATAGTTGCTCTGGATTTTATTACAGAATCCCACATTTTCTAAAGCGTGGAGAAGCATCCATTTCGATAGCAAGGGTCCAGTGTCTCTCTCTGTAAGATCTCTCGCTCTTATAAGTTCCGCAATCCAATTCAGTGAATTCTCAGACCGAATAATGCTATGTATAGCAAGTACAAGAATGGGCTCACTAGGATACCCCACTTGACGAACACGCCACTCATTTATTGACAGAAGGCTAGCCATTCGGGACTGTACTAACTTTTGCGCATCAACATCATAGTCATAATTAAATGCTAGCCCATGGGTGATCATTAGATAGAATCTGTTCATGTACTTGTCACAGTCTCTGCTATTAGCCAGTTTTGCTCTCGCAAACTCAAGAAGCGACATACTAGATTCTGAGCTATGTCTATAGTAGTGGTTCCATATTGGTCGGCCGAAGAAGCTGTAAAACTCCAAATCTGGAACTCTGTTGAAATCCAGTTTGTTGGACTGGTTGCCAGGTATGAATCGGACGTTAAGGTCAAATACAGGTATTCTGTACCAAGGTTTTACCGGGTGAAACTCACGTTCGATATCTGTAGAATAAAACTGGCTTGACGTATCCACAACCAGCATTGCGAATTTTTTCCAAGAGGTATTACGATTAAGATATCTAGTTACCAATCTCGTGATGTCAAAATAGGACCAATCCATCGTGCCAGATCTCTCCAGCAGGGGCCTTGCTTCATCTACAGCGAGAACAAAGTGGTGCTGGCCCTTTGGATCAGTTTTATCGATATTTCTTACAGCTTGCTGATATTCTATCCATGCCTCATCTAGAAGTTTTTTTACTATATCTGGCACATTAAGAATCTTGGGGAATTCGGCACGCCAGGACTCGTCATCATCATCGTATTCTGTTTTCTCCAAAACAGAAATGCCCCGCCACGTTTTTTTGTTTGATTTTACTCTTTTTATTTCTCGATATCTATGGATCACATCCTGCTCAAATCTTCTTGTTGATTGTTGATATTCCCAGAAATCACTGAATCCCGATGGTGTTCTATTTATACTGCTTGCCTTTAACCATGAGGTCAACTCTTGTAATAAGCAGAATAGGAAGATGGTGAAATTTTGAGCAAACTCCGAATCACTTAGGCTCCCTGCTACCAGATATCCTGAAGTTAAGATATATTCAAAGCGAATATGGGGATATCCACTATTCTTCTCGTCTCTAAAAGAAATGAAACATGCGTAGACATACCCCTGAGCAATTTCTTTGAGCAGCCTTGATTTTCCGTACATGCCTCCTTGAATAATGGGGATGCAAGCAGAGTGAAAGCCTGTTCTATTCTCACTAACATTTGCAGTTACTTCCTTTATATAATTCCATAATGGCCCAACTGATGGAGCGAATAAAAACTTGTTGTCAAAGGACTTATTTAAGATACTATTTTCGTCCTTGCCAAGACTAATACTGTCGATGCAAAGTTGTCCAACAGTTTGAATGGTAAGCTCAGCAACATCCTGGGTCAGGCTCCAGTTTTGATAAACGATGAGTCCATTTGTTTCGCATAATTGTTTGATGGCTTGTTCAATTACAGGTGCCTCTATTCGTTTTGCGGGTGTTTCAAGCCTCTCATTTTTATCAATAACGAACTGTAAGACACAAGGCATAAGCACATCCATATTGTGGCAACTTTTCTTCAAGTGGGCAAAAACTGCTTTCCAGAGGAACCGCAATGCGGCATTCCCAGATTTCTCTATAAAGAAGTAGTATGGCTGCTGGTTGAGACGGCGTTTCCATTCTCTTGTATTCGACTCATGACCTATGTAGCCTTGAGACTTCAGCATATCATGTAGATGGTCTAATCTCTTTATTTTGTCACTAACTTTTTCAATGCGACGTGGTTTTGCAATCTCCCCGGCAATTTCTGACAAATACTGCTTGACCGCAGCGATTTCATAAAACAAACGCTTCAGCCTTGGAGATTGATCATATATACCACAACCCCGCATGTTAGAAGGGCTTCCCTCTGCTGCTTCAGAAGTCACCACTCCACTTCCCGGGGTAGGTGCTATAGCAGTGTTGGGCGTGACCGAGCAGTCGAAATGGTACTGCAGATTACGTTAGCATTGTCCAGGAACTCTACAAAAAAGCAACAGCCCACACTCACGTCGTCCTCATCAGGGGACATATAATCCTCATCCATCATCCACATTTTGACAAGTTTCAGCTGCGCTGTCTCTGTTAGTAGGCTACTGTTCTAGAGTAATAATCCAGGCAAATTTTATATTATGCTAACGCTGGACATCCAGACCCTGATCACCAATCTGCAGACACCAATCTATCTCTGCTGTCCTGGGGTGTGCCTCCGGCGGCTGGGGCGCTGCCCCAGACCCCGCTGCTCCTCTCGCTTCGCTCGAGTCGAGCGTCGACGGTCCCTGTCGCTCCACGAAGCGGAGCACAACGGGGTCTGGGGCGCAGCCCCAGCCGCCGGAGGCACACTGGCTGAGTAGCGGGCGAGTTTGATAGTTTGGATTTCAGTGGAGACAGTGGCGAGTCGACAGCGGGGTCCCAGTAGCGGATTAGTTTATTAAATACATGGTTCAGATATGCTCTTCTTTTATGACGTTGACCAGCCAGTCAAGGCCCTCGTTGAGGCCGTCGCCGCGAATGGCGCTGCATGCCATGATGCTCCAGCTGCGGTCTTTGAGACTGACTAGATCCAGTGCTTTCGACACCTCGGACGCCGATAGAGCGCCCTTCTGATCCTGTTTGTTAGCGAACACCAGCAGCGCCGCGTCTGAGAGCTCCTCCTCCTTCAACATTGTGTGTAGCTCCTCTGCACTGGTGGAGATTCTGTCTTTATCGGTCGAGTCCACCACAAAAATCACCGCCATTGTGTTCGCATAGTAGCAGCGCCAGTACGGTCGTATGCTTGTCTGTCCGCCGAGGTCCTGTGGGGGTTAGTGTTCTGCCTCCGGCGGCTGGGGCGCTGCCCCAGACCCCGTTGTGCTCGCTTCGCGAGCGTTCGGGGCGGTTTTGGTGCTTACCCAGACGTTGAATTTGAGGTTTTTGTATGTTAATGTTTCGACATTGAAGCCGATTGTTGGCACGGTCGACACCACTTCGCCAATCTGTGAGTTAGTATCCGCTGTCTGTTTCTGAGCTGCTGTTGTCCTACAGAGGGTAGCTGTGGGCTATTGGAGCTGAGGTGTGGAACTGCCAGCCAGGGCATTTGTCTACATGTCTGATCAGCGTCTCAAGACATCTAGCGGGCCGTACCAAGAAATGTTGGCAAGAACTTCCCACGCTATTCATCCAATCAGCCAACCATCAACATTGTTTCCATGGGTCGTTCAATACCGTCTGTCCTATCGGAAGACCTCTTTTGCACCATCTCCAAGCCTCGGCACCTCGAGTCACAGCCGACACACTGCAGTTGAACCCACACCAACAGCATCCACTACTCCACACCCTCTCGCCCAACACCTGCCCCCAGCATTCCCGCGAAGCGGGAACAACGGGTCCGGGCAGCGCCCGGCCGCCGGAGGCACCACACCCAACACCTACCTGGAGCTTGTATAGAATAGTCGTTTTGCCAGCACCGTCCAGTCCCAGGATGAGGACTCTGATCTCCTTATCTGAGCTCCATAGCCGCGAGAATAATTTACCAAACGATATTCCTTCCCACGTTAGTGTCAGTCACACCCGTCAGGGACAGTCCCCTGCCCCTGGTCTCTCTATCGATATCCAGCATGGGTAGTGCAGTCGCATGCCCATGCCCAGAGCATAGAAGGCCCATTACTAACAGACGAGAGCACAAACTCACCCATTTTTTCTGCCTGTCTTAACTGCTATGTCCGCTTCAATCCACTGCAGCCTCTCGTGTCACTTGTCTTGTGCTCACGGTCCCCAGATCACCTGTTGTCTCTGAAACCACGCCAGTATTATCTCATCAACATCTCTGAAGCTAGCTGTCCATGCTTCGCGACCCTTGGCGCCATCCGCCCCGCGGCTAGCGTCTCCCGCATCTGCACGGCTACCTCTGCCCCTGCGTCAGATCGCTGCTGCCAGGGTCGACAAACTCCCTGCCAACTCGCCTTGTTTCTGCGGAGTGTATTTGTACGATATATCTGGGTTTTGGTGCTGCGCCTCCGGCGGCTGGGGCTCCGCCCCAGACCCCGTGGCTCCTGCTTCGCAGGAGGGGCGTTGGGGTCCCCTGTAGTGTCTCGAGAGCGGCAGCGATAGGGGCTTCAGGGTCTACGCAGTGCCCCAGCCGTTGGAGGCATTCCTCATCGTCTATCTTCGACTTCCTGTCTACTCGACTGACTCCTCGTGCCTGCAGAATCTAAAGTGTATAAACTGGGTGTGCCAAGAGACTAGGGTGTTCTGCTGGAGTTCTGCTAAGGAGAAATCATTGACTGTAAGAATAAATGAATTAAAAGGGTATTAGCTTAATTGGTAAAGCGGTGTTTTATATGTTGGTTCTATATTAAAAAATACAAAGGTCATAATTATGAATTAATTTATAAATTTAAATATGCAATTAGTTTAAGATATAATAGTTATATTAATATTTATTATCTAAATGTATTCTCTGAGAGAGAATGAAATGATGCTGGAGGTCTGCTAGTGATGTGTCCTTCTGCTGGAACACTCGCTGGAAGTCTGCTAGTGATGTGTCCTTCTGCTGGAAGTTCTGCTGGAACACTCGTTTGAGTCCTACCAACCCTGAGCGGAGCCCAGATAACAAAGATACGTCATCTCCAAGCCTGCCAGCGGACCCTGCATACACAGATCCAGCCACCACAGGACCCACCGCTCTCTCCATTTCCACCAACCCCCCACACGCTCGCGAAGCGAGCACAACCAGGTCTGGGCGGAGCCCAGCCGCCGGAGGCACACAGGACACCACACGGCCAGCAATGACTCACGCCATCTGGTCTCGGATAAACTGGCGCGCAGCCGCATATGGACGGAAAAACATAGCTGCAGGGCGTCATCCAGAAACGGATGTGAGTGACAAAGGGGGGGGTGAGACTGCCTCCGGCGGCTGGGGCTTTGCCCCAGACCCCATTGCTCCTCTCGCTTCGCTCGAGTCGAGCCAGGGGGTCGCCCAGCTCAATCTCCTGCGAAGCAGGAGCTACGGGTCTGGGGCAGAGCCCCAGCCGCCGGAGGCAGAGCCCAACCTCGAGTCTCTCTGCAGAGTCTGGCTGTCGAAGTGCGTCAGAAAACGGCGAATCATCGAGCGTGCTGTGTTATCAGTCCCAACAGCAAAAGCAGCAGTTACTTTTTCCGGTGCTGTCGTGAGCGCTGCTGTCTGACAAAAGTTTGGCGGTCAATTGGCCGTTGGGGCTGGGCAGCATCGCGCACCGCTGCCATTGGCCAGGGCACTGGTGATAACCGTCTGGCCGCCAGTGGAGTGAAAATTTTTCGCCTTTTGTATTTGTATGCAAGAAAGCAATTCAAAATAGAGGGGTAGGACCGCGAATGGGACTGGACCCCCGAGCGGCCGCGAGGGGTAGCTGTTAGTAAATAGAGGGGTCGCAATTGCAATTGAGGCGGGGCTCGAGCCTCGATGCTCAGGCCTATAGCCAGCAGGCTGACTGGCGATCACATAGGCCTGTCTCCACGATAATTGCAATCCCCGCTGGAATATACGCTACAGTACGGTATACACAGCAACTTAAGCGACGCCCGCCGAAACTCCACACTCTGACAACCGACACGATAACTGGCGACTGGGTCGACCGAGGAGCACACGCTGCGATACTTATATCCTGGCCAGCATTATCGTGGATTATCGGGCGCTCGAGAAATTCTCGTGCGCTGCCGAGAGGGGTGCATACAGGGCCTGCCCTGCCGCTGGGGTCGCTGCTGGGGTCACTGCTGGGGTGGGTGCTGCCTCCGGCGGCTGGGGCTCCGCCCCAGACCCCGTTGCTCCTGCTTCGCAGGAGATTGCGCTGGGGACCCCCCTGGTTCGACTCGAGCGAAGCGAGAGGAGCCTCGGGGTCTGGGGCAGCGCCCCAGCCGCCGGAGGCAGGTCCCCTGCTAACGCTCCCTGGCCGTGAACTGTACGTGGGCTGTCATGCATCGAGGAAAAATAAAATATGTGTGTGTGGTTTGCAGCGCAAATGAGCAATCAGATAAAAACAAATGCCAGCGGCAGCGGCAGTGGGAGCGAGTGCTGGGCTGGAAATTCCACGACCTTCTACCGGCGCCTGGCCTGCGATCAGGAGACCATTGGCTGCGGGTGGCCTGTTGGCTAGCAATGAAAGCATTTGTAATTGGGTGTTACATCCGACATGGACCACGGCTCGCTGGGTTGCCGTTATTAATCAGTCGCTGTCTAAATTGCTCTTCTTTGGGCGCCCACCTCCGCGCATCCCGTGCTCGTCCGCTGCCAGTCTCCGGCCGCTCCTCTCTCTCTCTCTGCCTCTGTGTGCCGCTGTGTGCCTGTGCGCGCGTATGTGCTGTGCTGCTCACAGCCTTCTCAGCCTTCCATTGCTGACTGCTACGGTGCGTGCGTGGGTACGTGGGAGATGAAACAAAGCCAGCGCACAGCATGCAATGGACACCGATGACGTGTTGGGGCGTAGACCTGCTCTGCTAGCGCAGCACCAAAGTGCAACCTTAAAGCTTCTCATGCATAGGTCGTTTTAGCCTGAGACTGGCACCACCTGTGGTTGGCCCAACAGCGTGGACGTGGTCGCGGTCTGCCCGGAGAGCAATTGCTGGCCCTGCCAGGGGGTGGGTCTGCCTCCGGCGGCTGGGGCTTCGCCCCAGACCCCGTGGCTCCTGCTTCGCAGGAGATTGCGCTGGGGACCCCCCCCCAAGCCCGACTCGAGCGAAGCGAGAGGAGCAGCGGGGTCTGGGGCAGCGCCCCAGCCGCCGGAGGCACACCCCCTTCCCCTCGAGCTCCTCCTGCCGCTGCTACCGTGCCCCTGCCGTTCCTTGCCGTTTGGCACGACACGCCACAAGTGCACGCTGCTACCACATGGTCTTTCAGGCTACTGTTGCAGCTCTAGTCTGTGGTGGTGGTGGGTGGCTCTGGGCTGAACCCGTACCTCAGCTGCTTATCCGTCCAACCTGCTCCCAGTCCCTGCACGCTGTCTAGGCTTGGTTGGGAATGAAAAAACTATAAAATCAGGGTATGTTGCCCTTTGTCTAGATCTCTTTTTTCTCTTCTTTTTTTTTCTTTTCTTCAGATTTCTTAATCCCAAGATTAATTAAATTAACATCTCAATTACTTCTTAGCTAAAATTCAAAATGGTCGTCAAGGTCGGTATCAATGGTTTCGGTCGTATTGGCCGTCTCGTTCTTCGTAACGCTCTTGCCAATCCCAAGGTCCAAGTCGTAGCTGTCAATGATCCTTTCATTGCTGTCGACTATGCTGCTTATATGTTCAAGTATGATTCTACTCACGGCAAATACAAGGGTGAGGTCTCTTCTGATGGTGAGCACCTTATCATTGATGGTCACAAGATCGTTGTTACTGGTGAGAAGGACCCTGCTGCTATTCCTTGGGGAAAGCACGGTGCTGACTACGTTGTTGAGTCCACTGGTGTTTTCACTGATCAAGCCAAGGCTGAGCTCCATTTGCAAGGTGGTGCTAAGAAGGTCATCATTTCTGCTCCTTCCAAGGACGCTCCTATGTTCGTTTGTGGTGTCAATCTTGACGCTTACAAGCCTGAGTACAAGGTCATTTCTAACGCCTCTTGTACCACCAACTGTTTGGCTCCTCTTGCCAAGATTGTTGACGACAACTTCGGCATTGTCGAGGGTTTGATGACCACTGTCCACTCCATCACTGCCACCCAAAAGACTGTCGATGGTCCCTCTCACAAGGACTGGAGAGGTGGTCGTACTGCCTCTGGCAACATCATTCCTTCTTCCACTGGTGCTGCCAAGGCTGTCGGTAAGGTCATTCCCCACCTTAACGGTAAGCTCACTGGTTTGTCTCTCCGTGTCCCCACTGTCGATGTTTCCGTTGTCGACTTGACTGTCCGTCTTAACAAGTCTGCTACTTACGACGACATCAAGGCTGCTATCAAGAAGTCTGCCAACGGTGACCTCAAGGGCGTCATGGGCTACACTGAGGACGACGTTGTCTCCACTGATTTCATTGGTGACACCCACTCTTCCATCTTCGATGCCAAGGCCGGTATCCTCCTCAACGAGAACTTCGTCAAGCTCATTTCTTGGTACGACAATGAGTACGGATACTCTGCCCGTGTCGTCGACCTCCTTGTCTACGTCGCCGGTAAGGACGCTGAGGCCTAAGCTCCCCGCAATAATATCTTTAATCTAATTAGATAAATAAATTATTTATATAACCAATTCTCCTGACCAATGCTGAGACCCACGCTCTCAGCGCAATTAGTCACCTTCAATCGAGATAGTGGTGGGAGCGTGTCCCAGGGTAGGGGTAGTCCCTGCCGCAAGTGCATGCGGAAATCTCAGGGGTATTTTTCACCCATGTCGGTGCTGTTACCGCCTTTAACTGTCTCTAGAAACTCAGTTCTGTTCGTTTGGACTCTCTGTTGTGATAGGCGATGAGTTACGTGTGCTGTTGGGACCTGCCTCCGGCGGCTGGGCTCTGCCCAGACCCGTTGCTCGCTGCGCTCGAGCTTCTGCCGGTGGTCGATAGGGCAATCTCAGGGGTATGGCTGCCAAATTTGTCGCCGACTTGATGATTCATCGGCTCTAAATTATTTGATCTTTTTTTTCTTGTCGGCGGGTGCTGCCTCCGGCGGCTGGGCTCCGCCCAGACCCGTGGCTCGCTGCGCTCGTTGCTGGGATCGTCTACTGACAGATGCTTGCACGCCAAGAGTAAGGGAAAGAGACTGAGGTGACAAGAAGTGCTGTTTTTTGTACGTTTGTCTGTCATGTATAGTTTGCGCGCTCTGGTCCTCGTTGTTTTGCTTTTTTATCATTAATTGATTTATAATAATTACAACCACCAATAATAGTAAGTAATGTGCATTTAGTTTGTGCAACGGCCAAAGGGAGACCATATACGTTGGTTCAGAGAGGAGACCCTGACATAGTCGAAAGCCGAGTTAGCTATATTAAAATGCTCTGTATTGACAGTAAAATAAATGCAAAATCAGCATTAAATAGTGAGATATAAAAAGTATATAATGTTTTGTGCATCTGTCAAAAACGAGGTCGAACTCTGTCTGTCGCTTACGACCATATCTCGAGTAGTACAAGATTTCCCGTCCGATCAATCTTATTTAAGCCTCGAAGAGCCTTGATCAGTAATGCCGTGGGAGACCAGGCGTGAACAGAAGGTGTTGTAAGCTGACATCAATATTTTTTTCTTCCGCTTCTGTCCCGTCTCAGTAGGCGACCAGGGCTCTTCAGGAAGCATGCAGTTGCGCCATACCAGCTCAACAAACCAGAAAAGCGCACCCCTCCACTCGCCAAAAGTCACCCAAAACACTTAACAAATGCCTTCTCCCACGAAAACGAGCGAAGCGAGCTACGGGTCTGGGCGGAGCCCAGCCGCCGGAGGCAAAAGGTCCCCACCCAGAAACTTCGACTCCGCCCCCTGAATGACGCGATCAAAAGTGACGTGTTATACTGAGATCAATAGGACACGAATATTCACGTCCTGCTGATCTGAAATTTTGTTATCTCTATTTCCCAGTTTCCGCGCTACTCTACGTATTTATTAACTCTCTGGTCTCCTCATACCTCTCACTACTCAAACTAATATCACAAAACCGCGAAAATGCCTACCATGTGGTTATCGGACGTCCAAAGTGAGTACAGACACACAGAACCGCAGCACAGATCAAACTAACAGATCCCAGAACTGGGCGTTGGCTTCACCGCCATTGGCGTCTTCTTCTTTGGTATGGGCGTCATCACATTTTTCGACTCTGCTCTCCTAGCTTTTGGAAACGTAAGTGAATGGGGTGTGCCTCCGGCGGCTGGGGCTGCGCCCCAGACCCCACTGCTCCTCTCGCTGCGCTCGAGTCGTTACGTCGGGCTGCCAGCAATGACGGGGTCCATATGGATGCCATATTTCAGGTGGTGGCATGGCTACGGAACGACTCGAGCGCAGCGAGAGGAGCAGTGGGGTCTGGGGCGCAGCCCCAGCCGCCGGAGGCAGCACAGGGACGAGAGCGTTGCTAACAAGTCCAGATCCTGTTTATTGCAGGAATTACAATGATCATTGGGCCACAGAAGACGATATCGTTTTTTGCGCGGCCGAATAAAGCTCGTGGTTCGTTGTGTTTTGCGCTTGGAATCGTGCTGATTCTGCTGAAGCACTCGTTTATCGGTTTTGGGTTCGAGTGTGTGGGTATTTTGGCTCTTTTTGGGGACTTTTTCTCAGTCATTATCGCTTTTCTGCGGTCGCTGCCTATTATCGGCCCAGTGCTGTCGAACCCACACATCGCCCCGACCATCGACCGGCTGGCGGGTGTCAGACTCCTACCTGTCTAAGACGGCAGCGAGATATGCCAAAAGAACCAAAAGCAGTAGACTTGTATAATATAGATAATGAGAACAGAATAGGAATGGACATTTGGCGGGAGTTATCTGTTATGAAGCTCTGGATAAGAGAATCGCCAGATGGCTTCTCCCCTGAAAAAGACAAATCGGGTCAGCCAGCAGTGCCCAGGCTCAGGAATCAGGACTCTGTTAGAAGAAAGAAGTGCCCAGCGGTTAATCCATTCTGCTGTTGTGCCCTTATTATTAGGACTGAAACAGTATCTCTATCAAGTTGCTTATCACTCATGGTTGCCTCAGATCACTCTCTAGCAAGGACCCCATATGACCAACGTCAAGGCTCTCTTAACGAATATTCCTACAGGGGCCCAGACCCTTAGAATTCAACCACCCCACCCCGCACCTTCCCTCTCCTACTCACTTGTGCCCAACAGTCCTCTGAATCTCCTGCGAAGCAGGAGCCACGGGGTCTGGGGCAGAGCCCCAGCCGCCGGAGGCAACACCACCCCCACTGACTCTGCACACTATTCATTCACATCTCTAGAGTATATAATCTTTACATTGCGGCTACTCAGCAAAAATCAATATCCTAAACGTTTAGTATCCGACTCCTATGAGATAATCACCGAGCTTCTCGACCACCTGGGTGGCTTCGCCAGGCTGGGTAGGTGCTTTATAGTGGCCCAGGATGATGGCCTGGTTTGTGCGCACTGCAATGACGCCAGTGTCCTCTTTCTTGCCGTAGATGGATCTATCGTCAGCGCGAAGCAAGAAGTACTTCTGTCCCTGAATGTGGAGCCCACTGGCTTGGAGAGCCGAGGGGTTGTCGAATCCGCGCGAGATCTCGGCAATCTCAGGAGCAGAGACGTCGAATCCAGCCGACTGGGCCCAGACAGAGTCGCCCGCCCGCGAGTAGATGGCGGCAACGTCCACTTTGGTGGTAGCGACTAAATTATCGATGTATTCTGCTGCTGTTAGATGTCTGTTCTTGCTTTGCCTCCGGCGGCTGGGGCGCTGCCCCAGACCCCGTTGTGCTCGCTTCGCGAGCTGCTCGGACTGTCGGGTGGTGGGTGGGTGGTTGGTTGGTTGGTGGTTGGTTGGTTGGTTGGTGGTTGGATTGGGGATGGAGAGCTGGGGCTCGGGGGAAGAGGAGCAGGAGGGCTAGCAGTGGTCGCATGTTCAATGTGAGCTGGAAGCGTTGATAGAGCTGGAGAGGAGGTTCTGACTGACAAGGACAGGTCACTGATCTCTGATCCAATGGTTTATTTAGCGGATCCAAGCTCTTTAAAAGTCGTTACTTACGTTGCCACGACATTGTATTTCCACCAATTGATGCTGTGTATAAGTTTGTTTATATATAGCAGTGGGTTGTATGTTAGCGAACGTTGTTTGTTTAGTTGGCTTTAGAAGCGTGGTAAGAGGCCCAAATGACGGTTGGGTAAGGGGCGTATGGCGTGTAGCTACTGTGCTGCATCTGGCAGTGGTTGTCAATCAGGGCTGCTGGCATGGGCTGGTATTTAGGCAGCCAGGCAGGGGTTACTGCCATTGTTGCTGGGGAGAGCTTGGCCTTGCAGCTTCCCTAGGCTGCTGCTGCTGCTGCTGCTGTTCTGCTGTGACCCCTGTCTGAGTCCAGGTCCAGCCAAGCAATCACGAGCTGGTTAATCGAGGAAACTTGCGAATAAATATCGACATTTCTTAGCTGGTGCCGCTAAATGGATACTGCTTGTCGCTATAGCTGGCTCGCCGAATAATATTGGATGATAGATTATTTTGGAAGGACATCCTATTCTACTTCTCCAGCCAGCCTGTTAGCTTACTTGCCTAACTTGCTTAATTATTCAGTGCCAGGTTTTCTTAAAAACAGTGTAGCTACTGCCATGCTCTATATATAATATTATACAATATAACCCAATCCGAGCTAAACATAAGTTCATATGAGCACAACTTAAAGAGTTCCTCATATTCTGTACAATACCAGCTGGCACAATACCTTATAACATGTCTTTTACTTACCTTGTGATTACTATGTACTCGCATGTCTGAGACAAGAAGCATTCTTCTCAGTTGGAGTTAAAGTACCTCTACTTCAAAACACAAATACTTCAGTAGAGAGTAGAGAGTACTGAAGTATCTGTGCTTTAAAGTCAGGACCCAGTGGTTCTCTCTCTTCACAGGTTACCTCGACGGTCCAAGCAATCTCCTGCGCAGCAGGAGCCACGGGGTCTGGGGCAGCGCCCCAGCCGCCGGAGGCAACTGTCCCACCCTGGTAGAGCTCATTTGAGTGAAAACCGGCTCTATCTACAATTAAATTGAAAAAAAGAGAGCTCAGCTACCCCTGTCTCTATAGGAAAATATAGAGCCCCGTTAGTGTACTGAAAAATATCTGTAGATCCTCATGTTGATATTTTTTCGAGCTCTCCTACATCACACAGGTATAAGTGTTCGTTAATTTATTTATTCATCACAATGGCAAGAGCTAGGAGGCCCACTGAGATCCAGGCGGTTGGCTCGTCGGCAGGAACGTCGAAAATCAAGAAGAAGGTGCGAGATTTGGAGCGACTGCTGCGCAAACCGGATCTTGAAGCGAACAAGAAAGTCGAGACCGAGCGTGCTCTAAACGCTCTTCGAGGCGACCTTGAGGCCGCTGAAGCAAATAATAAACAGAAAGTACTGGCAAAGAAGTACCACATGGTGCGGTTTTTCGAGCGCAAGAAGGCTGTGCGAAGACTGAAACAAGCTCTGAAGAAACTGCAGGAAGTGCAGAACCAGGAAGGCACAAGCCCCGAAGACCTCAGAGCTGCCCAGAAAAACTTCAACAAACGAGAAGCCGAATACTACTACGTCGTCACATTCCCCATGGACAAAAAATACGTGGCCCTGTTTATAGCCGAGGAGCACACGGAGATCCACAAAACCTACCTCTCGCAAATCAAGCAGCAGATCAAAGACAAGACGCTGCCCTCGGGCATCGACAACGGCAAACCCCTAGCATTAGAATACCACGCATGAGCTCCTCTTTACTGATTCACCGAGTGACAGCCTGCCTCCGGCGGCTGGGGCGCTGCCCCAGACCCCGTAGTGCTCGCTGCGCGAGCAAGCTCGACTTTGTTCAACTGGCACAGTTGCCCAGAGCCCACACTCAGTTTCCACTCGCAAAGCCCCCCTTTCCAGGGACCCAAATCGCTCGCGTAGCGAGCACAACGGGGTCTGGGGCAGCGCCCCGGCCGCCGGAGGCAGGCATCCCACTCTCAGTTTCCACTACCAAAGCCCCTCTTTCTCAGGGACCCCAAATCGCTCGCGAAGCGAGCACAACGGGGTCTGGGGCAGCGCCCCAGCCGCCGGAGGCAGGCCTCCCACAGTAGAGTCTACAGTGATAAATACAATTTCTACTCTTCGTCGTCTTCGTCGTCGAAGATTCGCCGTTTCTTGCGGGTCTGTTGTGAGTCGCGTTCTTCTGACCCTCGTGAGTAGAGCTCGGCGCCTTTTTCTTTGAGGTCGTGCAGACGTTTTGCCCGCTGGCGGTCGGCCTCTTCGTCATCCTCCTCTTCGAGGTCGTCCAGGTCGTCGGCGCCCTCGTCTTCTTCATCGTCGTTTCCTTCACCTTCTTCTTCGTCTTCGTCGTCAACAACAAAGTCGTCTTCTTCGTATTCATCACCAGCGCGGCCGGCAGCGCGAGCTTCGAAGCCTGGTCCTGCTTCGTCTCCGTCTCTCTCATACGAGTACCTAGAAGAGGCCGATCCGGCTGCACCAGCACCTATGCCTGCGCTTCGTTCTTGTTGCAGACGTTGTTTTGATTCGAGCTTACGGCGGGCTCGTAAAGTCATTTCAGCAGCCTTCTCTGCCTCTCGTTGCACCTTTTCTGGATCGTCTGTCGTGGCCACACTGCTAACAGCTACTGATGTAGACAGTTGTTTGACACTCAGCTCTTGAGCTAGTCGTTTATGGCTTCGCGAGGACGTCGATGTAGGCACGATTCTCATATTCTTGGTGAAAATGCCTGTTGTTTGAACCAAGGAATTGGCAGGGCGCGTGAGACACAGAAACGTCTGGTCATATGGCTCTTGGATGACTATATCAAACAGCTCTTGGCCCAATTGCAGAGATAATGAGCCATCTGACCACTTGACAATCCGGCTGTTGGATTGTTTAGTGACATTGCCTTTTGAGTCTTTAGCATATTTCCATCGAACAGTGTTCTCGTTGCGAACTTTCAGTCCGCCATCCACAGCCTGTTCTTTAGCCAGCTCCTCTTGGAACTTAGACGCCTCAAAAGGATGCGGTTCCATTGTCATGAATGCAGGTGTGGTAACGTGGTACAGATCGGATGCTGGCTTATGTGACCTTGGGTACCGTGGGATAGTAGTCTCCACGACTCGCAGCGTCACTTCCTCTTCCTGTTCTCGCTGATACCCACTATCCTCGTTATTCTCATTGTCGATATCACCACCATCATCCCCACCATCTCCATCTCCAAAAATATCATCTTCCTCCTCTTCATCGTCGGGCAGACGGTCATCGTTCTCTTCTCCATCGTCGCCATCTTCTCGATTACGGCGCGAGCCATTCCGTCTCACCACCTCCTCTTCCTCCTCATCCTCGTCTAACCCAATATCAGGCTCACCGTCCTCCACCACCCGCTCATTTTCTCTATCAGACGAAGACATTATCAGCTACCTTCCCCTCTCTTCTCACTATTTACAGCTCTCGCTTTAGCACTAGCCAGCATGCGACGTGAACTTTTCAACATCGTGAAGCAAGCCGCCCGCAATGCGGCTGTCAGCACTGCTCCAGGGACATCGACGATGGTGGCTCTGCCTCCGGCGGCTGGGGCTCTGCCCCAGACCCCGTGGCTCCTGCTTCGCAGGAGAGAGCTAGGACGGCGGGCATTCGACTCGAGCGGAGCGAGAGGAGCAGCGGGGTCTGGGGCGGAGCCCCAGCCGCCGGAGGCACGACCACCAGCCCTACGCACGAGTGAGTCAAGATTACAGACCTTTTTAGAGTTAGGGAGGTGTTTGAGCAATTAGGGCGTATGACGGGCGCCAAGAAGTAAAATGTCGCAAGGAACAGGGTGGAAGTGGGAAGCAGGTCTCTGGATGAGGGCAGGCGGTGGGGGTTCGAGGTGGTGATGCGCGCTGCGTTTGTGGGGAAACGTGTTGAGATGGGAGGATCTCTGCTGGCAAAGTCATTAGTCAACAGTAGCTGACTAATTTGGTCAAACGTAATCAGCTCAGCCACGAGTAGACTTGGCCAGCTAGCCAGGTCAGTAATTCGTATATTAACCAGCTCACTTCTCTCCCTAGACGCTACTACTTGCCAACATAGGTACGCTAGCTTCTTTACAGACCTGTTCTAATCGATTTCTGCTAACCATTTCTGCAAACCATTTCTGCAAACCATTTCTGCACACCATTTCTGTCATCGGGCCAAGGAACTCTATTCATTGAGGCCAAAACAGACTTAAAAGTCAAAGTGCAAATAGAACAACTGCTATAAAGAGAAATGTCCATCAATATCAAGCCTGTGGATCTCAGCCAAGGCTCTTGGCTGAACGAGCCCAAGACCTGGAAGCTCGACAAGGATGAGCTGACCGTCACTACGGATAAGGCCAAAGACTTCTGGAGAGAGACTATGTACGGATTCGTGCGTGACAGCGGCCACTTCTACCACTTCCCAGCTGGGGACAACTTCACTGCGCAGCTGCGAGTCAGGGGCCAGTTCCGCCAGCTGTACGACCAGGCTGGGTTCATGGTGCGAATCGACGAGTCGCACTGGGCCAAGGTCGGAGTTGAATTCACGGACGGAGAACAATACTTCAGCACCGTCGTGACCAACACCAAGTCCGATTGGTCCATCTCCCAGCCCTTCAAGAACCTCGAGGACTTCTACCTCCGCGTGACAGTGGCCAACGGCGCCCTACGGGTCCAGAGCTCCAGCGACGCCAAACTGTGGCACCTCACAAGACTGTGCTCCTTCCCTACCAGCGACAACTACCAGGTGGGACTCATGACATGCACCCCTGAAAGAGGGGGCCTGACCTCGACCTTCTCCAACTTCGAACTCGGGCCCGCCATGACTAAAGACCTCCACGACCAGACATGAGCTGGAGGGGGGCTTGTGCCTCCGGCGGCTGGGGCTGCGCCCCAGACCCCGTTGCTCCTGCTTCGCAGGAGATTGCGGGGACCGTAGACATTCGACTCGAGCGGAGCGAGAGGAGCAGCGGGGTCTGGGGCAGCGCCCCAGCCGCCGGAGGCACGTCCTTCTGTAGACAATAGATGCTCTTTCGTGGTCAAGTGATGTAACCTGAAACGTGCTGGCAGCACTTAGCGTTAGGACGGTGTGCAGATGGTTCGATCTAGGCGATAAGGGCGATAGATGAGATGCTGCTGCGCACATGAACCGATATCGAGCCTAGCGGGTGGGGAAGAGAGATGGATGCCAGGCACATGGGGCGTCTTGGACTAGCGCAGACTGTGAGACAGAGCTCCTATCGTGGATTTGTCGGATAGACAGGCAGACGCCTCGTCTCCCCTGCCACGAGAGGGGCACTGGGAAGGCGAGAAGCTCTATGTCTCATCTTCCCCAGCGAGCCACGTTATCGATATGGTCTTCTATGTTGCTCCTGGCGGTCCACTGTTGATTCACAGGGGGGGCCAGCACATTCAGTTGCTGGTTATAAATATACACCTCATACCCCTAGTGCCCTACGCGACCAGTCCCTCTCTCACACTCCCTGCTCCAGCCCAGCATTGCACCCACCCCAGCGCCCGACTCGAGCGAAGCGAGAGGAGCCACGGGGTCTGGGGCAGCGCCCCAGCCGCCGGAGGCACAAGCCCCTCTCTCGTGGTCGGTGGTCGAGCTAAACGCTAATGGCATAATTAATGGACCATCAATCTTAAACGGACGAGGTCGCGATGTCCGATCCAGACAAGGGTCGGATGTGTCTGCACAGGGGCCATTAGATCAGGCTACATGGCACTTGATAGCAGTTGCTCTCGCCATTGCAACCTTGTTTTGCAATTGCTCTCTGTCTTCAGGCCCCGCACCAGCGCTGCTGGTGGTACCTGCCTCCGGCGGCTGGGGTGCTGCCCCAGACCCCGTTGCTCCTGCTTCGCAGGAGATTGCGAGAGGTGCCGGTTATTGGTCAATAGTAAACAAACAGATCGCCGGTGTCTGGTCTGCTCGCTGGTGACCTGGCAACAGGACCCTGTGACAGGTCCGGACCCTGGCCAATGGGAAAATAAAGTTCAATGTCTAAAATATTATCCTTCGTTGCATTGCACATTCCTTGATCTCTCAGATGGTGCTGGATTCTTGCCCTCATGACAGATGCTCCACATATGACGACACAGAGCTGCATATCCGGAAGAAACCTATTTGTTCATCTGTACAACCCAAATAACCATTACATAGTTGAGTGAGACAAAGACGACGGGAATTACGGGTTCATATACTAATGGGTACATTGTCCTATGTGCCATGGCCGTTTCATACGCCAGCATTTGTCCTGTCTGTCACTCTGGCAGACAGCTGGCGCTGAGTAGACAGAGCACAATGCCTGCCATATAGCCGCTCCTTATCAGCATTAGAATTGAATTTCAATCGAATTGAGTTTCAATTTCAGTTTAGATTTAATCAATTAGTTTATTATTAGTCTATATTGCCTCAATACATTACGCTTGACACGCCTAGACCTGTGCTACCAATCTATCAATATAATACTGTACACTACTGTATACTAATATACACTAATACGCCAATACAATGGACATGCTCTACTAGCTCTACCACTCTGGTCCACATATCTCCATAGCTGCACCGTTACAAGCATGGTACCTAGCAGATCAGATCTCGTTCCAGCTGCTTGGCTACTGGGTGGACGCTGGTGCCTCCGGCGGCTGGGGCTCTGCCCCAGACCCCGCTGCTCCTCTCGCTGCGCTCGAGTCGTTACGTCGAGGGTCCCAGCAATCTCCTGCGAAGCAGGAGCCACGGGGTCTGGGGCGGAGCCCCAGCCGCCGGAGGCTGCCACAAACCGCCAGAAACACGGACACTGCGACCATTGGCCACGGACACACAAGACACACAAGACCCAATAGGGCGTGCAATCGAGAGTAAGCTATAGGCAAGATCTGGAGAATGGTCTAACAATTGCTGCTGCAATGACGCTGCAATGACCCAGCAATGGCACTAGCAACGACGTTCTAGCCAAGCCCAACGTGCAACAACGAAGACTAGTACCCCTCGTCACACTCGTCACGAGCGCAAGCTACCCGTCTCACCCCCCAGCCGGCCAGCAGCAGCAAACCCCAGCGTTCGCACAGTAAACCACACTAAACGAGGAGGCAGCTGGCAAGATAACTGCTGGGACCGTCGACGCAACGACTCGAGCGAAGCGAGAGGAGCCACCAGGGTCTGGGGCGGAGCCCCAGCCGCCGGAGGCAGGTAGGCCCCCTTGACGGTCCTGGCGGTCACCAGCAGTGGTCACAGCAGTCACAGTAGCAGTCACAAGTCACAGCAGCGGTCACAGCAGCGGAGGAGCTTAGCGGGGATCCAACAAAGAAACCGCCTTGTTCTGTACCGATACGAAACATTGGATCGAGCTGGCGGTCAGCTAACCTTCTCTAGAAGATCGCCCACCGACGATGCTATACATGTATATACAAATCGAACCGAAAACGACTGAAAAGTGTCAAATTGCGGTATATTTTCTTCTATATACAGGAAACAGGGCTGGCCAGAGGTCTGGCAGAGGTCTGGCAGAGGTGTGGGCAGAGGTCTGGACAGGCCGGAGTTTAGAAACAAATGGGCGACCGACAGGACCCGCTCGACCAATACCATCGCAGGCTGGAAAGCAAACGCTATTTTGTTGGGAGATAACGATTATATCCGGATGTACAGGGCACTCTTGTTTTGGAACATATTTGTCGGCGCCGGTCTAGCTGTTTTAGCCGATGTGCATTGCGTCTGCGATGCGTCAGACTCAGACATGAAAGATTAACATTTATCCATCCTGATCCGAACATTTTCTCTCAAAAAGAAACGAGCGAACAATCCTTGCAGCTCCCTACAGATGATGTGCACCGATTTACAGGAGGCATGCAGCATGACGGACCTGGCACGTCGGCAATAGCAGCAGCCGACCACGGGTAGCTTCCGGGTCCGCCGAGGGGGGTGGGTGTGCCTCCGGCGGCTGGGCTCCGCCCAGACCTGGTTGTGCTCGCTTCGCGAGCGGCGTGGGGATTGGACAGAGCTGTTTAGGAGGGTGGAGGGTGGTATGAGCATTGCTGGCAGCCCGACGCCCGACTCGAGCGAAGCGAGAGGAGCCACGGGGTCTGGGGCAGAGCCCCAGCCGCCGGAGGCAGCACCCACCACCCCCAGGGGGCCGGAAGAGCGGGTCTCCGCTGGACCCTGGCCGGTGAGCGGATTAATGCAGGACTCGGCTCAGCCGCTGCCGCTGGCCGACGGCTGCTGGCGGGCGGCCCCTGGGAGATACAGCGAGAGGATGGGCAGCAGCGGCGGATACGGAAGATGCGAGGGGAGGGGAGGGTTTCAGATGAGGGAAATATGGTTTCGGTGGTGCGCGAGAGCGACGCGTCAGGGTCCACAGGCGTTTGAAGCGCTGAAAATCGTGCCTGGAAAGGGCTAGCAGTGAAGGATATTTAATTATGAGCTACAGCGATCGGCGCCCAGACGCATGGAATCTTTTCAACCACGCTAGACCCAGAACAGCAACACGGTCGAAAACCCGACCTTGTTGCACCAGCTATTATCAATCTGGCTAGCGCTACTCGCCAAACCTCAAGCCAGCGGTCCGTGACCGGAACTGGACCAGAGCACGATGCTGGAGGAGGGAGAGGGGGAAGAGAGGGAGAAGGGGTGCGCCTCCGGCGGCTGGGGCTCTGCCCCAGACCCCGTGGCTCCTCTCGCTGCGCTCGAGTCGTTAGTCGACGGTCCCAGCAGTCTCCTGCGAAGCAGGAGCAACGGGGTCTGGGGCAGAGCCCCAGCCGCCGGAGGCACAGTGACACCCCCAGAGCGGGGTTGCCGCCGAGCGGGGCAGCAAGCCAAGTCGTCATTGTAAGTCAATTAATAACTAAAGTGAAATGAATAGGATGGAGTGAATACGGATGGAGCTGGCGCAGTGTAGCTCAACTGTGAAGCAGGAACAGCAGCCGGCAGACGCAGCAGCCGGCATATGTCGCGCTAGCGCCGTTGCCAAGCACATTATCTGATTGAGCAATCTTCCGCAGCACCAGCCAGAAACAGCCGCCGTTGGAACCTGCTTCTCAGCGCCAGCGCCAGCGGCTAGCAGCCTGGGTTCCAGCTGGAAACGAGGAGGGGGTGGGTGTGCCTCCGGCGGCTGGGGCGCTGCCCCAGACCCCGCTGCTCCTCTCGCTCCGCTCGAGTCGTTACGTCGCCGGTCCCAGCGCTCTCCTGCGCAGCAGGAGCCACGGGGTCTGGGGCGAAGCCCCAGCCGCCGGAGGCACACCCACCCCCACGAGAGAAAATTTTCATCACACGACTGAAGTTGAAGTCAATTGTCTATCATGTTTACCGTTAGCCTGTAGGGGAGTAATAGCGTTTTGTTTTTGGGTAATAAGATAAACGGAGGGGCCTGTTTCATTGGCTCGTTTGGGGCATATTGCAAATATATCGAGATTGGGTTGCATCTGCCGGTGTCAAAAATCCCTCAACTGTGCATGGCATGAGTCGGGAGCTTTCGCGTTCAGACTTTTCACTGCATGCAGACCCAATGCAGGCCTGAACGTAAATGGAGATATCGGAGTTAGAGAGACTGAGCAGAAGGGGCAACTAGGAAATACGGAACAATTGCCTGATAAGGCACGGATTATTACCTGCGGGTGCTCAATGAGCAGACGAGCGGAGTGGAGACGAGAGGAGTGAGTGAGAGGGCAGCGGAGTTCGTTGTCCAGATCGTCCTGGCCGCTGCAGCCCAGCCCGCAATCCCATCCGGCCATCCGTGAGCGCCAGAGCAAGCTACTCTCCAATCACACAATCCCTCGCTCAACCAGGACCCTGGCCAACCCTGGCCGCGCACCAGCATCTGCTCCCCAGTCTGGATCCCGTAAACCCCGAACTCGCTAACCACCAACGGAGTTAGCAGTTGCTGCTGCACAGATACGCGCTGCTGCTCGCAGGCTCTTGGGGGTCTGCTCCGCTTTATCCGCTGGGTCTTCGACGGTGGGAGCTGGCTGGGGTGAGTAGGGGAGGGGGGTGTGCCTCCGGCGGCTGGGGCTACGCCCCAGACCCCGCTGCTCCTCTCGCTCCGCTCGAGTCGTTACGTCGACGGTCCCAGCGTTCTCCTGCGAAGCAGGAGCAACGGGGTCTGGGGCAGCGCCCCAGCCGCCGGAGGCACCGAGCCACCGAATTGCACACGTTTTCCTTGGCCAATTGGTTCGTCTCTTGGCGGTCTGCTCAGAGTTCGCGAAGAGATTCGCAAGAGACGGGGTCTGGATCGCGATCCGGAGGAGCGAGAAGCGGGGCTGCCATGACGTCAGACGACAATATCTATTGGCGACGATTCATCGATAGGAAGCACAGCATACCCGTATTGCATGTCGTAACAGGCCTCCAGCAGCGGGTTTATGGTGCCATTTCTGCCGCCCGCTGGCTCTGCGTCTGCTGCCGCCGGGTGAGCAGTTCCTCGACTCTGCAGACGCTGCGCTGCTCATGCGTTCCTGCTTCTGTCGTCGTCGCCTGCTGGCCTCCGGCGGCTGGGGCTCCGCCCCAGACCCCGCTGCTCCTCTCGCTCCGCTCGAGTCGAACCGTCACCGTCGCAGCGCTCTCCTGCGAAGCAGGAGCCACGGGGTCTGGGGCGAAGCCCCAGCCGCCGGAGGCACAATGGCCACCCCCCAGTGACGGCCCTGGTGCTGCGATGCGCTGACGCTGGAGATGGTCCTGCGGGCAGCACCGTTGTTGCCTAGTTGGGCCTGCTGGTGCTGAGCTGGCTGGCTCGATGAGGATCAAACTGGCGAAACAGGCAAAATGTTTTCTGCCAGATGGCTGGTTGCCTATTTGGGCCGCTGAGCAGTTGAAATCTGCAGCAGACTTTGTTCCGTTCCTAATTCATCGACATCGGTTAAATCGCCCGTCTGGCTACCCCCGCGACCGTACATGTCGGAAAATGTAACAGTGCACTTCGCTGCGTCTGTCCTCGAGCTTTCTCCGTGCCACGGAGACTGCTAGCACTGCTTATGCTGCTAACTCTGCTGCTTACGCTGGTAGTACTGCTTATGCTGGTAGTACTGCGTCCGTTTGTATGTTTCAATTCTGTTTTTTTTTGCAAATTTTTTTCTCTTCCTGACATTGCCTCGTTCTCTGCCTCGTCTCTTCCTCGCTCTCGGACTGGTTGCTGTCTCATTCCTGCCCGTTCGTTCTCTGCGCCGAAGAGATACGGAAAATTACGCTTCAGCCAATAGCCAATAGGGAGATACAACGTCTGAAAGAGCGCTCTTGCATCGACGCAGTTGATAACGCATAGGGATTCCGATGACATTCCGAGCGTACAGAGTACATAGCAGCAGCGCAGCGCAGCAGCACCAGCACCAGCGGCAGCAGCAGCAGAACCACAGAAGCACAGACTTCAAATCGGCTCCACCAAAACAGATAACCAGGCCAATGACGCTCTCACGAAGAGCCAGTCTGACGGCAGCAGAGCAGGATAATCCGCTCACCAGAGCGATATCCAGTTGATCTCCCCTAGCTGACCTCGTACTTGCACAGCGGCCATTGCAACACCTCTCAAGACCCCCACGACTGGCTGGCAGCCCGACACCGGCAGTCGGATCCAACCCAAACCGACACCCTCCCCGACATGTCGCACTCTGCCCGGCAGACCCGCTCGGTGCCTCAAAATACGGTTTGCGAGCTTATCTCTCGACAGGGCCTGTGTGCCTCCGGCGGCTGGGGCGCTGCCCCAGACCCCGCTGCTCCTCTCGCTGCGCTCGAGTCGAGCGTCCGCGATCCCAGCAGTCTCCTGCGAAGCAGGAGCTACGGGGTCTGGGGCGGAGCCCCAGCCGCCGGAGGCAGAGGAGGCCCCCTCTACGGATTACCGCCAGTCGGCGGCACCGGTGATGGCGCTTGCCAGGGCCCAGACACTTAGCCGACCACGTCATCGGGGGGCCTGTTAGAAGAGTTGGCGAAGAGGGGGAAGTGATTGTTTACTTGGCTCTAGAAAGGGCAGGATGAAACGCACGTCTGGTACATGGAGGGTGCGTAGAGAGCCAGGTCGGCGAGGTCGAGGCGGCGATCGCTGCCGGTATAGGCAATACGTAAACATCATAACAATAACAAACGTAGCCCAAGCAGGAAGTGACGAGCTGTAAAGCGAAGAAGAAACAACACAGCTGTGTCAGCGGTAGGGTCGCAGCAGCACCAGAAACAGGCACCGGGTCACTGATAGAGGAAGAGGAGATACCTAGTTAGCCGCCGCTTACTGCAAACGTAAAAGCTTATACCGTATCCTCGACCATTTCCAGCACATACACTCCCTCGTCACTGATAGCGCAGCGAGCGCACCAACTCGCACTGGCATCAGCATCGAACAGTCCACTTCTCTCTCCCCAAACCAATCCAGCTAATCCAGCCAATCCCAACAACCCACCACGTAAATAAATACACTAACCAACCACCACATACACCCCCAACAGCCAATTGACACAGACCCCCTCCCCCTCGGCTCGCGAAGCGAGCACAACCAGGTCTGGGCGGAGCCCAGCCGCCGGAGGCAGCACCCACCCCCAAACAACGGCCCCTCCGAAAATACGGAAAGGCCGGTTCTCCGTGCCAGATCCAGTATCGGGTGCCCCCAAAGACGATGTGGACCCTCCCACAGCGGTAGGTTTACTTTCTTCGAGCAAATGGGCCAGCCATTGTAATTTACTTTTATTTCCCGTTTGGGCCGGCCAGTCGAGGGTGAAAGCGGTGGTTGGTTAAGACCGATCTATCCGTGGACGAGCCGCCCGGCGATAAAGAGTTTGTGCGGTAGGAGGGTAGAGGTGGGTAGAGGAAGATGAGGATCCAGCGCAGATTGAGGATTGGAGGTGGTGCATGGGGGTCGAGTGCGACGGTGGTGTCGGCAGAGGGTAGGGAACGGATTTCCAGTGGATTTCCAGCGGACTTCCAGCGGACTGGCAGAGGATTGGCAGAGATTGGCAGCGGATTGGGGGAGAAAGAGGTGAGGTGCCCAAAAGCAAAAGTGCCGTTGTTTGTAAGTTTTACGAAAAAGCAAGCCGGCAGCACCATCAGAACCGCATTCATCAAAGGTCGGACCTAGGATGCAGAAAAAAGCAAGTGCAACGGAAAAAGCAACACCAGCAGTATCGAGCACAGGAAAAACAAAATGGAAGAAAAAATCAAAACAAAAAACAAAATAACCAGCCTATAAACAAACTCTTGTAGCAGGAAAAACAAATTCCACAAAGTATAACCGGTTTCTCCCCCCTCTCATAGGCTTGCACAAGCGTTCAGAACGACGCACAAGCACAAGCACAAGCACAAGCACTAACAACAAACACACACCCACCCACCCACACACTGAAATTTTTTTTGTGCTCGGTGCCGGCCAGTAATAATAGTCAATTCCAATATATAAAGGAAACAATATTCCTTCGTTGTTTGGGATTTTTTTTTCTCTTTTTTTTTCTGTGTCTCGCAACCTTTTGTCAATTCCACCCCTAATTACCAATATCCCATCCGACAAGGGCTACACCTCCCTTATTGCCTGAGACCAGGTAGTTAATTAATATCACACATTAATAGTAATTTCAGCATTTATTGATTTAATTGGGAATAATATCAGGTATATCTCGACAATTTGATTAATAATTTTTTAATTTCAAAATGGCATTTAACGACGTTGAAAACGGCGCTGCTGATGCCTACAAGGCTCCAGTTGCCGCTCCTGATGAGGAGTTAGAAGAATATGCCGGATTGGCTCGTTTTGTCTCCACTTACCGTGATGAGAGAGATGCTGCTGCCGCTGCCAATGAGGATGAGGACAAGCCTGCTAAGAGAGCTTGGTGGAAGTTTGGTTTTGGTTCTACCAAGTCCAGTGCTGTTGCATTTGTCGCTCCCGACTCTTGGGTTACCACCGACTTGAAGGCTGGTTTGACCCACGCTGAGGTCGAGGCTCGTCGTAAGAAGGTTGGTTTTAACGAGATTGTCTCTGAGAAGACCAACTTCTTCATTCAATTCCTTGGTTATTTTGCTGGTCCTATTCTTTACGTTATGGAATTGGCTGTTCTTTTGGCTGCTGGTCTCCGTGATTGGGTTGATTTCGGTGTTATTATTGGTATTTTGATGCTTAACGCTATTGTTGGTTGGTACCAAGAGAAGCAAGCTGCCGATGTGGTTGCTTCTCTTAAGGCTGATATTGCTATGAAGGCTACTGTTGTTCGTGAGGGTCGTGAGGAGGAAATCAAGGCCAGAGATATTGTTCCTGGTGATATCGTCATCATTGAGGAAGGTCAAGTTGTTCCCGGTGATGCTCGTTTGATTACTTCTTATGACAACCCCGAGGGTTATGCTGACTACTTGGACTACATCAACTCTGACATTGAGGATGCCAAGGAGGAGGACGAGGATGAGCTTGACGAGCACGCCCACAAGGTTGGTCACTCTCTTGTTGCTGTTGATCAATCTTCCATCACTGGTGAGTCTCTTGCTGTTGACAAGTTCATGGCTGATATGGTTTACTATACTACTGGTTGTAAGAGAGGAAAGGCTTATGGTGTTGTTACTGCTTCTGCCAAGGGCTCTTTCGTCGGTAAGACTGCTGCCATGGTCCAAGGTGCCCAAGATCAAGGTCACTTCAAGGCTATCATGAACTCTATCGGTACTTCTCTTCTTGTTTTGGTTGTTGTTTTCATCATGGCTGCCTGGATCGGAGGTTTCTACCACCATCTTAAGATTGCCACTCCTGAGAACTCTTCCAATAACTTGCTCCACTACACTCTTATTCTCCTCATTGTCGGTGTTCCCGTCGGTTTGCCTGTCGTTACCACTACCACTCTTGCTGTCGGTGCCGCTTATCTTGCTGAGAAGAAGGCCATTGTTCAAAAGCTTACTGCCATTGAGTCTCTTGCCGGTGTCGATATTCTCTGTTCCGATAAGACTGGTACTTTGACTGCCAACAAGCTTTCTATTCGTGAGCCTTTCGTTGCTGAGGGTGTTGATGTCAACTGGATGATGGCTGTCGCTGCTCTTGCTTCTTCCCACAAGATCAAGGCTCTTGATCCTATTGATAAGATTACCATTCTTACTCTTAAGCGTTACCCCAAGGCCCTTGACATCATCCAACAAGGATGGAAGACCATCTCTTTCACTCCTTTCGACCCTGTTTCCAAGAGAATTACTGCTGTCTGTACCTTGAACGGTGAGACCTATACCTGTGCCAAGGGTGCCCCCAAGGCCATTCTCCAACTTGCTGAGTGCTCTCCTGAAGCCGCTGACCTTTACAAGGACAAGGCTCGTGAGTTTGCTTCTCGTGGTTTCCGTTCTCTTGGTGTTGCTGTTAAGAAGGGTGATGAGCCTTGGCAATTGCTTGGTATGCTTTCCATGTTCGATCCTCCTCGTGACGATACTGCCCAAACTATCATTGAGGCTCAACAACTTGGTTTGTCTGTTAAGATGCTTACTGGTGATGCTATTGCCATTGCTAAGGAGACCTGTAAGATGCTTGCTCTTGGTACCAAGGTTTACAACTCTGAGAAGTTGGTTGCCGGTGGTTTGACTGGTGCTCTTCAACACGATCTCGTTGAGAAGGCCGACGGTTTCGCTGAAGTTTTCCCTGAGCACAAGTACCAAGTCGTCGAGATGTTGCAAGAACGTGGTCACTTGACTGCCATGACTGGTGATGGTGTTAACGATGCTCCCTCTCTTAAGAAGGCTGATTGTGGTATTGCTGTCGAAGGTTCCACTGAAGCTGCCCAAGCTGCTGCCGATATTGTTTTCCTTGCTCCTGGTCTTTCCACCATTGTTGACTCTATCAAGGTCGCTCGTCAAATTTTCCAACGTATGAAGGCTTATATCCAATACCGTATCGCTCTTTGTTTGCACTTGGAGATCTACCTTGTTACCTCTATGATCATCATCAACGAGACTCTCCGTGTCGAACTTGTCGTTTTCCTTGCTTTGTTTGCTGATTTGGCCACTATTGCCGTTGCTTACGATAACGCCCACTTCGAGCCCCGTCCTGTCGAGTGGCAATTGCCCAAGATCTGGATTATCTCTATCATCCTCGGTATATTGCTTGCTCTCGGAACCTGGGTTGTTCGTGGTTCTCTTTTCCTTCCCAACGGTGGTATTGTCGAGAACTTCGGTTCTGTCCAAGAAATCTTGTTCTTGCAAATCTCCCTTACTGAGAATTGGTTGATCTTCGTCACTCGTGGTGGTAAGACTCTTCCTTCCTGGCAATTGGTCGGCGCCATTCTTGGTGTCGATGCTCTTACTACTATCTTCGCTGTCTTCGGTTGGTTGTCTGGTCCCGGTTCCACTCTTGAGGATAACCCACATGACAAGTTCAGAGAGACTTCCGACGGTTGGACCTCTATTGTCACTGTTGTCGTCATCTGGGCTTACTCCATCGGTGTTACCATCATCATTGCCGTTGTCTACTACCTTCTTACCCAAATCGCCTGGTTGGACAACCTCGGACGTAAGGACAGATCCCACGCTGATGCCAAGATTGAGAACCTCATTGGTCACCTCTCCAGATTGGCTATCGAGCACGAGCGCGATGAGTCTGGTAAGGGCCGTTTTGTCATTACCACCAAGGCTACCGACGAGGATACTGACTAAAATTAATACCACTTGTTTATTTAGGGCATGCCATTTTTGATATTTGTGACATTTGTTACAATTTAGTTATCATATTATAGAATTAATAATAGTTATTAAATAATTTTTCTTATTACTTTCTCTCCTCGTTCTATCCTAGGTCTCTCCTTATTTTGTCGATTTCAAGTATGCCCTGCGAAAGCATGGCAAGTAGCGGCAAACCAGGTCTCCATCAAAAGTTTAACATGCACCTCTGGCCTATCTATCTACCCTTGCGAGGATTGGGGGTAGATAATATCGAATGTAGTTAGATCATTG